>QNGE01008019.1:0-19450 GCA_008508345.1 Paragonimus westermani
ACCTGTTTTCAACATTTCGTTTCCATCAGTTTCTAGAGTACTCCCCTTCACGTAGATTTATATTGGTCAGTTTCTGCCCATTCTTTTGTCATATTTGTAAACTCATTTTTAGTCTCATTGTTTTTTTGCAGTTAGCCATAGTATCTGAAAATATAGGTTCCAAGAGTCAAGCTCATATTAGTTCTACACCTATGTCTGGTTTTATTTCCTTTCATCGGGAGGATGAATTGTGTATACCTGTGGTGGATGTGAACTTGCGTTTTAATGACATTGATAAATTGATCTTAGCTTTTATCTGGTGTAATCAATACTCACAAAAGCGGAGTATCTTTTTCATTTGTCGTCGCAGCACTGGGTGCCCTCAGAAGCTCACCGCTTCAAGAAACTACACAATTCCCAGCCCGAGTCACCTTTTTCTCAAAACTGAACTGGGCTGAACTGGAATGAACCGAACTGAACCGAAGAGTATGAGGAAGGAAGTGTGAGATTGACGAACAAGTTCAAAGTTTATGCGCACAAATAAGACGGAGGACGTGTCAATAAAAGTAAGTCGACTCGCTGACCAGTCGAGGTCTGTTGAATTGAATAAACCACCACGCAAGAGAACAGCGCCAGAGGGGAGGTTTAGACAGACTCAGATGAGCAGCTCCACACGCGGCGTGAGATGGCGAACTTTGATTGTCGGTAGGTCAGCAGATATGCTGAGCTTAAATATTTCACCGTGCATTCATCTCACCAGCCGAGAATTCCTCACGAAACGAGAAGACAGGGACGGTACGCGGGAACTCCTGTTAATTCTCGTTGCTGGTCCAATTCGAAAAATGATGGTGACGCTTTTAAACGACTGTACAGGACCTCTCAAAACGGTATATGAAGGATGTACGAAGTGCATTACAGAATGTGAATGTGAACCATGGACACTACACTACTTCAGCATTTAGTCCATATCTCAGGATACTTTCCTGTACATAGCCACGTGCGTGTTCGCCTGTCAAATAGGTCACACCAAATCACACATATCAACTGGGAGACTTCATGTGACTACCTAGATGTGGCCGAGCTGTTTAGGGAGTACTGCTAGGCAGTCTACAACGTCGCAGCCTTGAGCTGGCATCCTGTACCACCTCTGCAGAAGTTCAGGCAACCGCTCGTGACCGCTGAGTTTTCTGAGAGTAATGTATCTCATTTGGGGAAGAGAGCAAAGCGTAGGGCACCTCTCAACATCAAGCAAATATCAGCAATCTCAAAATGACGCAACATACCGTGACAAATTCAAAAACAGCTGTTAGTCTGACTGAACCACTTTATACGCTGTTTAAGCAAACACTCCAGGCTAGAATCCTGCCTAGCGCATGGGAAGAGGCGACGGTCACACCCGTATCCAAATTGGGTGGCCGGCACTTTCCGGCTAGCTCTCGGCCAATCAGCCTTACTAGCATCCCGTGCAAACTAATGGAGCGCCTACAGAAGCGAGCCATGCTCAGTCACTTTTTATCAATCAATCTCTTCTCTTCCACCCAGCATGGTGGTCATGCAAGAAAAACATGCTTATTTTCAGGGATAGTCTGACGGAGGCCAAAGAAAAAGACCTCATCTCGGATGCTGTCTTATTTGATTTCGCCAAGGCCTTTCACCGTGTCCCACAAGGCCTCCTGAAGCACAAGCTGGAAGCCTACGGTAACCAAGGAGAGGTTCTTCGCTGGACTGCCTCTTTTCTTGATAACAGAACTTTTAGAGTCAAGACCGGATCAGACCTCCCGTCTCCCTCTGTCATTTCTGCGGGGGTTCCCCAAGGATCAGTACTAGGTACTTTGTTATTCCTCGTTTACATCAACGACCCTCCAGACAATATTTCCAGCAACGTTCTCTTATATGCAGACGACCTAAAAATCTGGAATGCCACTGATCCCAGTGCACTACAACTTGATCTTGATGCGATCAAGCGCTGGTCGCACGATTCGAGTCTCCCACTAAATGACAATAAATGTGCTCACATGTCACTCGGTGGAGATTCTGTCAATGCATTCATGATTCATGGCGCATCTAGCACAGTAGATATCATGAGAATCGATCTGAAGAAAGATCTGGGCATCTGGTTGCCGTCTAACTTGTCCTTCACGTATCACCATGAGATGGCGGCAAAAAAGGGATTTGCCGCTCTTATGATGATTAAGCGCACTTTCCCCCGCATGAACACGGAAGCTTTTCAAACGCTTCACGGGATTTATACAAGACCTCTCCTCGAGTATGCCGATCAGATCGTGTGTACCGGCCTGGAGAAAGACATATTAGCTGTTGAGCGTGTCCACCGCGCGGCTACCAAGGTGGTCGTGGGCCTGAGTAATGTTACTTACGAGTCTCGACTTGGAATTCTTGACCTGTACCCACTTGAATTTCGAAGACTCCATGGTGGTTTAATACTCATACACTTCTTCAGAGTAGGTCTTGTAGAACAGTTCTTCACTGTAGCGAATGGTGACGGCCGGCGAGGACACAATAGAAAGCTTATCAAGCTTCGTCCTCGGACCGTTTTAGGCAGCAGTTCTGTTCTCACAGGGTTATTAACTATTGGGAAAGCCTTCCATCTGAGTTCTTCAACAGCGCTTTTAGAGATCGTTTTAAAGCTTTGCTTGATTCTCATTTACCTAAAATTGCATTATGCGAGTAATCTTACTTTGCTCTTGGCATTCACCGTAATCCCCAAGAGCGGTGTTACATCCTGTTTTCAGTGATCGCCTTTCAGATCAACAGACGTCCGCTGACTTTGAGCAAGGAAAACCGACTGGAACCGGGAACCTTGGGCCGCTGCCTTGAACCCGTGTATCAATCGCTGAATCTCTGTATTGCCTGGTAGGTTGTCGTCAGCTGTCGAGATTTTCTGGTTGGTTGAATGTATTCGTGATGCCTAGTTGAAAATACCAGTGAAGGTGACGCTTCGTGGCGGACTTAAAGATATTTTACTTTTCTTGTCCCCTCAGTTTGCACGCACTGAATATGATCAAAACACTCGTGGATCCTTCTTTCTCCAGAGCCACCAATGTTCGCATGACGCGTACTTGTCCGGAAATAGCGGTTACAGGACACTGCCTCTGATATTCTCTTTACACATTTTACGCCATTGCGTTCTCGTCACACTACTCTGCCCAAAAATACTTAGTTACGACGATAAGTGTTGTCTTGCAGTGGAACACCCTCGTTTTTCTGATCGACATATGAGATTTTGTTCAAAATCTTCTCAGGAAAAGCTCACGAAATGTTCCAGTAAGGTCGATGAGGCTCGATATATAGTTCTTTGACCATGGGTGTGGCGTTTTGGCGAACGCTTTGACCTGTGTACTCATAGTTGTTGTGGTCCTCGTCAGTGAGCATCTGCTCAATCGAACTGAACATAAAAAGTCTACTGTCGCTTGCCCGCCTTCGCTCTTGCCGTGTTGTGCGCGCCGCTTTAATATTCGTTTGTGAAAGTCGTTTGCATGGCTTGCTGGGCCTTTGGCTGATGGTTTTTAGTGTTTTTTTTCTTTAGAGGACTGTTTCTGATACCCCCATTTCAGAAGAACACTGTTCTCTGGTGCCTCCACATTGCCCGAAGATTTGGTCCGCGAGTGCTGCGAACAATCAGAATAAGAAGCGGTCGAGTTGCACGTTACAGTAGAATAGTCTCTAGCAAAATAGCAAGTGTTCGCTACGTATAATTGGTTGTAAAACGGGAGTCAGTGGCACTGAGTCCGTATCAGTCCTGCTGTACCAGGCGTACACGGAATCAAGCGTACAAAACAGACAAGCAAGAATATGGTTGCAGCGGGGATCCTTAGAAAATCCATACGATCACTAGTCCCTACACGATGGATGCTTTTCGGGAGAGAAGAGTTGTTTTGTGGAACCGAATCTCCACAATATCTCTAGTTCACCTAACCAAGTCCGCCTTGACATCTCTTTCTTCGAACGTCACGAAATTCGTTCTCCCGAACCGGCTGCACGCTTAATTCATCAAGTCGCTGGGACTTATATTAATTTAAACTCGTGTGCTCAGCCCGAGGAAGGGCTTAAAAAAGCACTGGCTTTGACATCCACTAATGCCGGTCTGGAAGACATCTCTTTATCGTTCTCTACAGTTTAGCGAAGGACGTATTCAGCGGTCTAGAAGTAAAGCTCATATGGTCCGATTGTAGGCTATAACTGACGGGTAAGGTTGTAGTTTCTGCCCCCGCGGTGTCCCAACTGGTGTCCATGTCCGCGACTGAAATAGGGTATGCTCTCTCTGGCTTCTGAATACCGACCGACCCTGCAAGCTCTTACACAATCCCTTGGGAAACGGAAGTTGCTGAAGCATTATTTCCCGCGTTGCTCGCGTCATCGTTCACTAAGTGTTCTTGACTAACATTTGCCTCCCTCTTGGGTTCATCTCTCACGATTCGAAAGGCCATTCCTTGGTCCGCCCCATCAGCTATTTTCATGAGTGGCCTCCCAACGTTACACACACTGCCCTCCTTAAAATTTCGTCCTCAACGGATGTAACAGTCAAACTTTCTGTGGGTAGAAACTTCTAATCACCTACCCAGACTGAGGGCTTTGGAAGAGACACACAGGCCGCCAAATGCAACGTCATGAACGTTGCTCAGGTTTCTGTAGGGTCGTTGACGTGTACTCGGGCAGTGATGTCACGCCATCAGTCGCAAAGGATCGCCTTCAGAGCAACTTGATTTCATCTGTTACTAGCTACAACAACCGACAAACGGTCCACAGTTTGGATTGTCAGGCTGGTTGTAACGACTTGTAATATCTTGTTTTACTTCTTCTTGAGTAGGGTTTTGTGGACCACAACTATCCTGCGTTCCAATACCCAATTCAAAGTACGGATGATTTATTCGTATCGCGTACATTAAGCACCTTTTCTTTTTGTTCATCTCTGCCGTGTAGGATACGTCATCCACTTAGTGACCATCCTCGCTTATTCACAAGGCATAAACCTACGGGAAACTCGGGGGACGTGAACGCTTCACACACTGTTCGAAATAGGTGCAAGTAGGAATTACGTGAACACACTAAGCTCCTTCTGAGAGCCCACGTGAACGAAAATTACTCATCTGGGCTTACACATCGACTAGGAAGGTGTAATCCTTCGGCTCATTCTCTGCAACTGCCGGACCGGGTGGCTTCTAACATTCCTGTGGTCGACGGGTCATTCAGGGAGTACTATTCGGTTGTCTTCAACATTGAGGACCCTTAATTCAAGGTTACTTCATATAGTTCAATTAGTCTAGACAGGATTCACCCCGGAATCTGACATATGTTTAGACGGACACTCCGGACTTCTTCCTGGTTCATGGAAAAATACCATGGGTCACGTCAGTCTTCAAGGCGAGTAGGCGTCACCTTTCGGCTGGTTATCGGTTAGTCAGCCTTACTGACGTGCGCTGATTAAAACGTCTCATCTTCAAGCAATTCTTACCAAATATTCTTTCGTCCAGCCAGTACGGCTATCAAGATGCTTTATGAGCCCCATCCCCGGAACTTTCTCAATCAGCAGTTTTTGTCTTATGTTGTTATTAAACACTTGGATAGCCTTCTATTCAAAGTCACCAGCAGTAGTTCTGAAGAAAATTCAAAAGAATCGATATATTTTCATCTACTCCTAGTCTTACTCTGTTCCCGATACTTCCTGTAATCTTTGAGAGCAATTGTACACTGTTTTCAATCACTACCATTCAGATCAGCAGACGTCCGTTTGATATCAAACAAGCCAAATCGACTAGATGCGGGTAAATCGGGTGTAGTGAATCCAAACAGTATGTAGGAACTCAGGTGTGAATAGAGAATCGAAATCTGATGAAAAGGAAAACAAATAACTCACAATAGTTCGTGGATGCACGTTGGTTTAGTTTTCTACTACACCAAATGAGGATTCTGTCGTGTTCCCCAGATGGTCTCGATGTCACGGCCGAGATAATTCTAACGACAGAAAAATAAATAAACAAATTTGCCGAACTAAACGGTTGATTCCGCTGAATTCTAACTCTTCCAAAGATTTGTACGCCACCAACCCTGAACGCGAATAGTAAGCAGAACTCGCAACTCGGAAGTGCAATATTTAAATTATTTTGGATGAGACCCAACTGTGAAAAGTCAGGGCTTCAGCTGGATTCGAACCAGCGACAGACACAGCATGCCTCAACGCGGCAAGCGCTCTACCAGCTGAGCTACGAAGCCACACCAGGAGCTCGGAAATTTCGCATTTGAACCCTGTTACCCACCCGTCCCAATGTCTCATATGGAATCCACCAAATGATTCAGGGGATCGACTGCCCTGGCAGGATTTCTCAAACAGTTCACGCTGGAATCCACCAACGCCACTGTTGAGCATAGAAATTGTATTACTCTGTGTATCGATTAACCTCGTTCAAACATCATGTGTACATGCCAGGTTGAAGAAGATGAAAGGGCATGAATAACAATAAAAACATGAAGTAAAAAATAGTGTACAAGACGCTACGTGGTTCTTCTGCTTCGAACTCGCGTATTAATAGCGGAACTCACTTGTGTAATTGCGGATCAAACTGCGAACCTCTTTGTTTGTGAATAAGCTCCTGTATATATGCTTCTAGCTGCACGTCTCTATTTTTTCCAAATGAACGCGTGCGAATTCGTGGGGACTTGACAGGGACTAATGAAGACCAGGTGTGTACATGCACACTCCTAGTCCGCACCAAATTCGATGTTCCAAATTGGTATTTTTCATAGTCATGCACATTGTGGAATACCACGAGCTACAATTCTTCATCAAACCTGGGAATATTTCGAAACCGTAATATCTGGACTTGACACTCCATCCAAGTTCATGCATAACCACTAACGTTTGTGTGCAACTAACATTTATGGTTGATTTAATGCCTCCGTGCATTGCGCGCGTCGTACGAAATTATTTGTTGTGTAATGCGCGACGGAGTGGAAGCACTGAGTAGCAGCGTCTCTCTGAAGGACGCGAGCAACGCGAGAATCTAGAATGGTAACAAAAACAGAAACAAGCGTGAGCCAGAGGCCCAGTGAATCATGTACACAACATACACAATCGAAAACCAAAATGGCGTCAACCACACGAGAGCGGAATGCATTACACTGCCCTCCCTTTATAGAAGAGCACTGTCCTCAGTGCTCCGTAACCACCGTTCGAATGACTACTTCAACCTGTTGCGTTAGGATAGCTGGTCGAGATTGTGGGTTTGTTGCGAAATGTACCCAGTAACCGACACGAATGCGACGACGACGAACAACTACGGAAGCTACGTTTGAGAAGATGGACCTGATGTGATGAACCTTGCGAATCAAGAACACAACGACGACCGACTGCGACGACGAAGAACGATTCCGAACACGTTCACAATCCCACCTCTGTCACCAATTTTGCAATGCGAGACAGAGTGGAAGCACTGAGTAGCAGCGTCTCTCTGAAGGACGCGAGCAAAGCGAGAATCTAGAATGGTAACAAAAACAGAAACAAACGTGAGCCAGAGGCCCAGAGAGTCATGCGCACAACTTACACGAACGAAAACCAATATGGCGTCAATCACGCGACAGCGGAATGCGTTACAGTTGTAACGCGCAACCGAAACCAGCGGGAGCGCATGAACTAAATTCGAGTTGTGTAACGGGGCGTGCTGCTGTGTTGTCGGTGCCGTTTTAGCTTCGTTTGTGTAAGTCATGTGCATGGCTCACTTGGCCTGCGGCTCATGCTTGTTTGTATAGTTCTTCTTTTAAGGACTGTTGTTCGAACCCGTCCTTCGGAAAAACGCTGTCCGCTGGTGCGTCCACGTTGCCCGAAGGTTGATCCGCGAAGTCAGGGGCATTCAAAGTAGAGTCGGCTGGCCTGCATGTTACATTATTAATGATGAGAATGGTTGATCTCAACATACAACTCAAGGTTTCGAGGGCCGGACATATTCCAAGAGGATCACAACGATATAAGAAAGAACCAGTTTACTCCACTATTCACAGGAAGGTGGATAACTTGGTATTAATTTTCAAATCTGCCATACCACTCATTACTCTCTATTAACTGTCGCTTCGAAAAGTTTTTGGCAGTGGAGCATTGATCCTAGTAAGCTTATTTTCCTGTCAATTCTGAACCACGGTGATTACTCTCTTATTGGGATGTAATCAAGGAGACGAATCAGCTTACGTCGTATTTTACCTTTGAAAATTCGGTTGAATCTTACACAGAAATCTCGGTTGAATTATCGTCACTTGGGTTATCTGGCTCAGATATGATCAGCCAACTGGTTGTTTAGCGCAGAGCATATGGAAGGCGGACTGTTACGGTGAGAGGCTCAGTATGAGGGCGTAAGTTTGTTAGTTGTCAAACGACACCAGTAAGATTAGTCAAGAAGGAGATGGCTATGTTAGATACCGCAAAAATACTTGGGGTTCTCGTTGAATTTGAAATGGACTGCTGTAGCATAGCTGAGATAACTGTGGTCGACCTGAACTTTTCACATCTCAAATAGACTGCAAAAAGCACTGTTAATGTTGAAGATGGCTTTGACTGTCTGACATCTGTCACGCGTTTTAGAGAAAGCCGGTGATACACTCCCTATCTTTGTCTACTCCATTCTCGTTCATCCTTTTCCTTCTCACATTTGGAATCCTTTTATAATGGTTTCGAACCATCTCCGCGAAGACTGACACAACCACTCGAATTGCGCTCGCGACAACTCGCCTTTATCAAGAAAGTAACCCTCGGTGTATTATTGAACCTTGATATCGCTTAGTTGAGAAAACCCGTTCTCTGGTAGTTTTTTCTTACTTCTCACTGCTGGGAACTTGTTTATGTGTACCCCGGTTTCACTGTGCGTTTGATCGCTTCGCCATTATGGGACTTGAATCACTGGGTTCCCTTCAATAACTTCATCAGTGCAGGTCACCAGGTGGTTCCACTTAACTCCTTCAAAATATTGTTACATCAGCAGAACCCGAAGCTAGTGGCCTTCGGCGAAGCCATGCTGAATAGAGCTCACCAGCCGGCGCTATGTGCACATAAGTGGGTGAAGCAACCTATAGGGTTGCCGTGGTGGTGACGACATAATACGTGGTGGGATTGTATACGTGTCCACACCCTGTCTATCTCTACTTGTCTGTCATCATGGGAATGTTGCATGATGTCGTACTCACGTGAACCGCCAATGTCGGGACTTGTACATTCGGTGGATCCAATATCGAGGTTTGTTGTCGTTTTTCTTGTTTAGTTTATAATAATTTTTTCTACCTCAGCAATTTGCTAACATGAAACTTGCCTTTACGACCGTCTTCTCTTTTGGATCAGAGTCGGTTGCTAAGCAGGCTCGGAATGTATTGACGCTTGCTGCATTATAGACGCGACTATTCTAGATGCAGTCTATTAGCATAGGTTGATAGCAGACTAAGCACAGCTCGATATACCACTGAACGTCCAGGATATTTATTTGAAGTTGGAAATTCAATGTAGTCTTCTCAGATTTCAGCAGTCTTCGAAATTTTAGTTCAATATTATCTAACCCGGAGGTTAAATTGGTTTGCTGTCTCCGTCCTAATGATTGATGTGAGTCAAGTTTCACTGCATAACACGGTTTTTAATAGTTCATGTTGGAGACGGGCTCTGTGAGTCATGCACAGCCCACGATGTTGTCCCTTAAAGTCCCGCTTTGTGCCCTCTCTCTTCCAGAATGTTTCCAAGTGATCTTGCGACTAGCCTCAGCATCCCCGCTTGGTAATTGCAGACTATGTTAAGATACCATGGTCCACGCGGGTAACTCGAAATTTGGTTTGAATTTTCCGGCTGTCATTATCTATCCATATTTTTGCTCTTTTAGAGTCCAGCGCATCAAAAGATCGCATACGATCACAGTTGTTCGTTGTCGAATAACACAATAATTCATTACGTACTGTATTACTTAGGTTCAGTAGCATCCGTTTTTTTCCTCGTTAACACCGATCATTTTGGCTCACAGACTGTTACACAGTGACACGCGTGAGATCCAGCAGCATTGGGGGATCGGAGGTTTCGAGTGTTTGTGGTTGTTTCGGCTCCCGTATAACTGTTCAAAATGGTATTCAGTGCCAGATGTGCCTAGACTGACACCACTCTAAGTACACCGGCCTCAAAGAGGACCTGTACGCTTTGCTCAATTCTTCAAATAGACCAGTTAGCTCTATGAGCTGTCTTTTCGAGAAGGATGCACCCCACTCGATGTCAAGCTGGACCCTCTGCTCACCACCTTGAACGAGCAGAAACTTGCAAACGTAACTTCAACGCGTTTAAGAATGTCAGAGCACGGCAGATAGCCACGGTAGAAAAAGCTGTGGCTGGAACAAAAAACGGTTCGTCTGACATGAATTCAGAACTCGTTGAGTGAGTATATTGCCCTCGCCCTCCTAGATGTGGCGGTTGCTCGCAAGGCAAAGGCTTTGTCCACAGCTCGAATTGCGAAAGCCACGACGAGCTCAAACGACAGGGCACTCCGGGAGAATAGGCTTGTGTTGTGAAGACAATTTCCCACCACATCCTCTCCAGGAAAACAAGCCAGAGAAGTAGAAGCACCTTTTTTCAACCAAGGTTAACAAGCATGGTTTCTGTTAGCAGAATTTGATTCAAAGCTACCAAGAAGTCACTGGGACTCCCCACGACACTACCGGCAAAGGTTAGCACAGAGGAAGTACTGGACAAAGCGGCTGAACCAAAGAAAATCCACACCCATCTCAGGGAAATCTCGCTTGATCGCTCATCGCAGAAGCGGCAAAACTGCCCCCAGCTTGTTGGAGCAAGGTCAGGCGTCAAGGCTGACCCAAAACTGCAAGCCGACGTAAAAGTTCTTATCCGTTCTCTCAAGAGGGGACTAGTGCCCCCGGATGGACCAGCCCAAGCACCTACATCAGAGGCTGCTGCTCCCATCCACCGAGTAGATTAGTCGCCTGTGGTGATGCAAGGGTCTGAAAGAGCAGATCTTAAAGTTGTTAAGAATCGCCACTCTTCCTTTAGATCCCCAATCATTTTGCCGCGGAAGCGTTTTGTCTAAACTTATCTTGTCCCCAAGATTTACAACCCACTGAGTTTGCTGGGGTCACTCCTTGCATCCAAAATGGACCATACTTGGCTCATCTCAGCGAAAGTCTCCTCGGCTGAATCAGGGTCGGGTAGCCCTAAGTTCTCCTTTGATCTACGATCCCATCCGAATTTTCAAGGGTGCAAAACTGCAAATCGCCCTCCCGAACCTTGGAAAGCAGGGGCGGTCGAGAGGGAATCGACCTTGGGCCAAAAAGAAGCGAACGAAGCGTCCCACAGGGAGAGTCACATGGCCAGGCTGTGATGAAACTTCTGCCACTCCCCAAGAGGGCCCACGAAGCTGTATCGCCAGTTACACACTCCCCCTTGCGACTGAGACTGCTTTCCCAGACTCTTTCGAGCATCCAAACAAACAAGGAAACAGTCTTCAAGTGCGTGTAACCATCTCTCCGAGCCTTCTGAAAAAACTACCGGAAATCAAACAGCTAGTTCACGACACAAGCCCTCATATTTTTGCTTTAACAGAGAACTGGCTTTCTGTGAATATCAGTGATAATAAACTGCAAGTCTCTGATTACTGTTTGTACCGAAAAAACTCCTCCTGTGGACGCATGGTAGGTTGTGCGGTCTTCCTAAGCCAGATGCTCTCGGTGCCAGTTGTCACAGGGGAATCTATCTTCTCAGAGAAATGCGGCATGCCCTGGTGCAAACTCCAACTTTGTAAACGTGACACGGTCACTGTCGGAAATATGTACCGTTCGTCGTCTTGTAGTGCGTCCGACGACGAGGCTATTCTTGCCGCCATAGACTGTCTCACGTCTATCCAGCGTTTTTCCCATCTTCTTATTGTGGGTGACTTTGAAGCATCCAAACTCAACTCGATATGGGCTTCTCATGAAGACTCGAAATGCGGATTCTCGAAACCCCGGGCCATGTTGTTCCATTGGAAAGCTTGGACACAGCATATCGAACTACCCACGAGACATCACCCGGGACGGACGTGCTCTTTGCTTGATCTAGTCACCACGAACGAGGCTCACCTGGTAGATAGGGTGACCATCAAACCACCGCTTGGGCAGGGTGACCGCGTGCTACTGGCTTTTGACTATCTCTTATTGGCTCCAAAATGCTATGACAAAGACTTTATTCCAACATTTCAGGAAAGCAGACTTCAACGCACTAAGAACGTTCTGAAGCACACTCAGCTCTACATCTGACTCGATGTACTTAAACTATCTTTCCCTTAAAGCTGCCCTTCAGGAAGTTGGTGAGGCGCTCTTTCCTCAAAAACGATGGAATTTCTTCTTTCGTGCACCGCTTCCGCGAAACACGTCGCCTTCTTGATTTACGTTCTCGTCTTTTCTCTAGACGGAGGCTGACGGGAAGGGGGAAGGATCTAGAAGCTTTCCACTCTGTACAAAACAGGTACGTGCGGGAAATCCGGCAACACACCCAACAGGTACAGTCAAAAGTCCTACAGATAGCTCGCAAGAATAAGAATTTCCTTCTCAAGTATATGCGTCGCCAGAGTAAAACCAAGCCCCGAGCACTTCCTTTGCGGCGTCCCGACAGGGCAACCTCATTCAACCCACAAGTGACTACCGAGGTGTCCAAAGAATACTACTCAGCGGTTTATAATATGGTTCCGCCAAAGTGGCATCCAATTCTCCCGCGGAGACACTTCCAGTACCTATACCTGGCAGTTGACTTCTCTGTGCTGGACGTGCAATATCTCTTGTTTGAGATCAATCCATATAGTGCCATGGGACCAGACACAATCCATCTCCGTATCCTCAAAGGAGCGGCCCTCGGTTTGACAATGCTCCTCTTTAATCTGTTGAAACAGACACTTCGAGCAAGAGCTCTTCCAGAGGCATCCAAAGAGGCCACTGTCATACCTATATTTAAAGCAGTCGACTGTTACTCTCCTACGAGTTATCTGGGGTTCAGCGTTATCGGCAACCCGTGCAAGATAAAAGAGCGACTGCCAAAACGCGCCATCCTTAAGCATCTCTTCTCGAGCAACCTTTTCTGTCCGACTTAGCATGGCTTTCTACTCGATCGGTCATGCTTAACCAATATGGAAATCTTCATGGATAGCTCAACGGAGGCCGAGGACAATGGTCAATATATCGAATGCTATCTTATCAGACTTTGCCGAAGCCTTTGACCGTGTTCCACATGGTCCTCTTATACATAAACTAAAAGCTTATGGATCCAAGGAGAGGTTATCCGCTGGATTACCTCCTTCCTTGGTAACAGGACTTTCAGATTAAAAACCGGTTGTGGCCTTTCTTCTCTGTGTCCAGTTTCCGCGGGCGTTCCTCAAGGGTCGGCACTCCGTCTACTGCTGTTTTTGTTATACATTATTGACCTACACGGGCTTATTCCTTCAACGGTCTCCTTCATGCTGATGACTTAAAAATCTGGAATGCATGTGACCGTAATGCATTGCAGATTGAACTTGACTGCATTAAGTGCTGGTCAGGTGATTGCAGTCTCCGTTTGAACGACAAGTGTGTACACATGTCGCTCGGAGGATATCCCAGGAACCTGTTCATTATGCACAGTGCACAAAGCGTGATAGATATCGCGAAAGTTGACCTTATAAAAGACCTAGGGTTGTGGCTATCGTCTGGTTTATTCTTCTCTTACCACCACCACTTGGGCGCCCAAAGGGAATTCGTGATCTACTGGATGACAATAAGTGCTTACCCCGCATTGACAAGCACGCCTTTCAAAAGATTCACGGAGTTTATATAGGACCACTGCTTGAGTACGCTAATCAGGTAGTATACGCCAGTTTGAAGAAAGGCATACTCGCCATTGAACGTGTTCAGAGAGTAGGCACCAAAATGGTCACTGGTCTGCGGCAACTCTCTTATAAGTCCGGCCGAGAAATTCTTCTTCACCTACTTGAGTTTTGAAGACTCCGCGGTGGCTTAATACTTACACACTCATTCCCTAGCACCGAACTCGTGCAACAATTTTTAACCCTAGTTGATGATAAAAGTTGAACCGGATACGACAAGAAGCTCTATAAGTTCCAACTCCTGACCTTCCTTAAGCAACAGTTCTTCTCTTATAAAGTTATCATCTACTGAAAGACCCTTCACTAAAGATTGTCAGCTTCTTTCTTCGGGATCGTCTCAAAGTGTTATTGGATTCCCACCTACTTAAGGAACCGCTGGATTGGTAATTCAACCTGTCCTGCTAGATTATTGTTTACTTTGTTCCTGGTAATTTCTGTAACCTCCGAAAAAGGTGCTAAACCCCGTTTTCAATGACTGCCTTTCAGGTCAGCAGAAAACCGCCGGACATCGAAACGAACAAACTTACTGGATCCGGGTAATTTGAGCTCAGCCTTGAACCGGTGTACACATTGCTTCAAACGCTGAAAAATAAGCCGAACTACATCAACATAGGATCTCGAGATATTTGCAGAGTGGTCTATTAGGTTTGACGTGCTACTAAATGCCGCTGAATGTCAAATCGCAACTGGCGGCTCTGAAACCTCAGGGAGAATCGGCCCTAAGGGTTCGCTCATAGAGACCTGGGGGCACCGAGCAAAAATGATTTAAAGCCACCAGCCCAGTGAACAGCAGCTGCAAACAGAACCTGTGTAGATGACACTATGGACAGGACAGTCATAACTGATGCATTCCGTTTGTCCGCGCTAATTACCGCATCGACACTTCGTATGTGTTACCTCAACGTGGTCCGATGTCCCGCGACCTTTTCATCCTACAATCCGAAACGCAGTGACCTCGTGAAACAGACGTGTTCATTCGTGATGCACCTGGCACGCTGGACCATCCCAATCATGTCGACACCACAGGTGCCTGAACAATCCTCTCTCACCCACTCCCCCTCCACACACATGCACAAATTATCTCACTCCTGGTGGACCTGTCATTGGTCATGTTCACGATCAAACCAAAAGCCGCCAGGCCCTCCGACATGTAAAAACAAGTGGAGGTTTGAGACACCGAACACAACAGCGTCGTGCCCGTACTGGAGGACATGAACTAAGTGGTACACAGTGGCACCGAGAGGATTTTGGCTCCGAGGCTCGTACTGCCTCACACAGCAAAGGAATTACGAGTCAAGGATTATACTGACATGAACCCTGCTCTCTGAAACTCCCCCACAAGTCTCCGCATATTCAAGCAGTGATCTGCAACAATCATGTGTACAAAACTAGCAGGATTTTGATAAGTACAAACACTTGGTTATCTAGCTCATTAGTCGTTTCTATATGTCACACTGTTAATTACGTGTTATACAAGCATGCTTTCTATTGGCGTGATGAGTAACTCTTGCTTCAATACCTGCACTAACCTGTCCAGGCTTCAGAGAGTATCACCGAATATGCTACCGCAGATAGCTTTACGGTTTGATGAGCCACATTTTAGCCTTATCTGGAGCATTAGTTGACGATCCATTTTGTTCGAGGTATCCAGTGCATTGGTACAGTACAAAACCTTGCAAATTCAAGGGCATTCCTTACGACGGCCGAAAAAGGTTGCTAGGATCAAGCTGCTCGTTGGGAGTTTGAGAGGTTATCTTATTGTTGTAATTAGAATTGAACTATAAAGTATTAGGACCGAACGTATAAAAATTGCAGAACACTATCAGGCACAATAACACGATACATATACTGTTTAATTGTATGTTTTCACTTGCGTAGTATATCAGCATAATGAAATAATTGCATAACAGTAAAAGATAAGGCATGTCACTCGTGTTCATCACACTTAGTGAGACATTCAAAATTCTCGGAGACATAAGTGGAGCAAAGGTTAAGGACGTGTGAAGAAATGGATCAATACGCCATCACCTGGTACCATATTCTTCGAATAATTGAAGGCAAGGCTCGCTTGAGATCACCGGCATATTTTTTCTGCCACCGAGTAGA
This sequence comes from Paragonimus westermani, assembly GCA_008508345.1. Lineage (NCBI taxonomy): Eukaryota > Metazoa > Platyhelminthes > Trematoda > Plagiorchiida > Troglotrematidae > Paragonimus > Paragonimus westermani. Next base: position 15,948 of record QNGE01008019.1, read on the forward strand.
GAACAGATGGAACAGGCCTCCATACGCAGTAGTTCACAGAGATACCACAGTCTCCTCCAAAATACGCTTGAATAGTGTGTGGTCGGAGATCTTCACAGAACTGCTTCAACATAGCGAACAGCACTCGACAAGCAACGGTATCGTTGGCGCTATTCCTTTGTATATACATTTTCATTAATCGTAATAGTTGGAATATTTCTTACTCACAGGCAGTATTTCAGGTCATATTCTGATCATCCCATTCTTTGATGTTGTGAAGATTGTCGTTAGACTTTACGTATAAGTACGAATGATTACCTGTGACAGGATGAATAGACGTGCGTGATCAGTTGCGAACCTCATGTTGGGGTTACTCATATTTGTTTCTGATAATGCAGCACAGACCTACGAGGCGAAGCAATCCTGTGCGATCGAGTGTATGGCGGGGGATCCTAGGTTCGCTCGTACGCGAGCGAAGGTCCGGCTGATGCGATCCGTCTTTTGTAGTTTGGGTGTTAGTCCCGGCAAGTCTTCTAGAATGACAGCCATCATCCCACTGCTAACGACTCAAGGTAGTTCAATTAGTAACGCGGGCTCGACAACTTCAATAACGACTATCTCCCTATCTTCGAAGTTAAAAACTTCGGAAAAGGCAATCGAAAATATTGGAATTTACACAGTACTGTTTGACAAAATTAAAACAAGGGTGTCATCTCACCCTCGTAGATTTCAGACGGGCTATGGCCAGTCAGGTACGAACAACGCAACAAAGACGAGATATATAATGCCGACACGTAAAATCGACGAGAGCGAGCGAAGAGCGAGCTGGAGTGTTAATACAGAAAAACGTCGAGCAAGCAGGCACCGGAGCAGAAACGTTCGAGTGCGCGGGTGACATGCCGGTAACCATACTCGTTCAAACGAACGTTTAGGCGCATACAAAATGTGAGGAGTACAAGGAGTACAAATGCCAACTGCTGAAGTAGCTGCTGGCGTGAGTGTTTGATGATGGTAATGTGTTAATAAAAATTTGGTCGTCACTTTCCCTGCTCTGTTTATTCGTCTCCTTACGTTGGAATTTTTTATACGGATTACGAGCTTTTTTGCAATCTGACACAACCGCTCAAGTTACGCGCGTGACAAATCATTTCCCTCATGATTTCTGATCTTGATGTATTGTTAAATCTCGACACCGTTTACCTGTAAAACTTGTTTCCGTGTAATTTTTCTTCCTTACTTTCCCTTACCGGACCTTTGTTTATATGTACCCCGTTTTCATTTTCGTCTGACCGCTTCGCCATTACGTGACTGTTGCATTCGGTCATATTTACGCGAACCTTTAACCTAGGAACTTGTATACTTGGTGGATTCAATATCGAGGTTTGTTGTTGTCTTCCGCTGTTTGGTTTATCACATAGTTTTTAATCATTAGCACCTTATTAATAAGAAACTCGCCAATTCGACCGTCTTCCCTTTTGGATCCGATTCGGTTACTCGACGGGCTAAGAATTTGAAGACACTCGTTATTTACAGACGTGACTATCGTGGATCCAGCACATTGATGGACGTTGCGAGAGGACTAAGCGTTGCTCGAACAACCACTGGTTGTCCGGGTTTAACGTTAGCTGTGACTTCAACGCAGTCAGCAATAAACAAATAGGGTCGCTATAGAGCTCCCCCACTGGAAGACAACCAGTTTTGACTTCGATAATGTAGGAGTTTTTCAGTTAACTGGAACCGTTGACTCGAGCATGAATTTTCCAATTTATCCCTGCCGCACAGCTCGCGTCCACGTCCGGTGGAAAGTGGGGAGATAAAACAATTGAAAATGGTTGGAGGGGCCGGGTAAGCATGCTAATAGCTGTAGGGAGAAAGGGTATCAAGATCAGACACGTTGTGGTCGGCCTGGTGAGACCGTAGACTTGTTCACGTCCATCGTAAGCGATCCTCACAGGAATTCGAGTTTCCAGCGTCCTCTGGCAATGCACGCTCTCAGTGCCCCATGTAGATGATGGATGGTTAATCCCGGGTGTCTAGAATGTACAGTACTGAGAATGACAACCTCACCGGGCATTCTGTTTCCATGGCATCCGACAAGATAAGGCTTTCTATGCTTTCCGAAAGAAAGCGTCTCGTCGACAGTCGGCTGTAGGTCGGGCCATCTAAGATCAACTTGGTAAAGAAGTGTGACAATAAAAACTAAATACGGCGGACGTCCACATAATCTGAGAATTGCACTGTCCTCCGCAACTCTTGCCCGCGCCCGATCTGGGGGATTGGCCCTGTCGAGGCAGGCGGAGTCGCAACTGAAACCGAAACTGTACCAACGCTAGGTAATGAACCTACCGAAGAGGACGTTGCTGCTTGCATATCGACAGAGATCACCTCGCGTTTACCATTGCGTTTCAACACGAAGGTCTTAGCATGGCGTGCGGGTGCGCGGAACGGTCCGGCATATGGCGGGTGCAAAGGTCGTCGAGGAGTAACCGCACGAACCAAAACATGAGAACCAGTTGACAGACAAGGATGTACGTACGTTGGCGTCGTCTGTTCTCTCGGTGGAAGTGATCGGAGTCGTCCCATGTGTTGGGCTAACCGCTCGCCGTAATCCGCAAAGCTGATAGGTCCCGTTGTGCGTGGGGCAACCAACTCATCGTGTAAACCTGAGGAGCACTCATAGACTAACTGGGCGGGGGTGATATGCAGGTCTGTCTTCAACGTGTTACGGATACCTAATAAGACTAGCGGCAAAACCTCGTGCCACGAGGGGTTGTTGCTGGCGAATAATGAACTTTTCAACTGCCGATGAAAACGCTCAACCAACCCGTTGGCTGCCGGGTGGTAAGCTGTTGTGTGAATTCTATTACAGCCCAGTGCGTTGAGGAGTGAAGTGAAAGCCAAGTCAAAATTTAGTCACTATAACAGGGCAACCAAACTGTGCGACCAAACGTTCCAAGAGTGCCCGTACGACGGTTTCTGACGAGCAATTCGGAATTGGTATAGCCACTGGCCAACGTGTAAACCTATCTACGCGTGTCAGGATGTAAGTATACCCATCCGAGGGTGGTAGGGTTCCGACCAGGTCGACATGCACATGATAGAAACGATCATCGGGGGCTGCCAAATTTCCTCCTGGGGTACCCGTGTGACGATGGATCTTAGACCGCTGGCAGTGTATAAACGCTTTCGCCCATGTGCGGACGTCGCGATTAACGTTGCGCCGGACGAAGCGCTGCGTGACCATTTTGACTGTTGAACGTATGTCAGGTGAGACATGTTGTGCAACGTATCAAAAATCCGGCAGCGGAAGGCCAATGGAATAACCGGACGAGGGGTGTCTTGTGAAGTGTCACAAATATTCATATCACCGGAGGAATTCATGGGAATACTTTCTAACTTAAGGGACTGGACTGGTGGAGTTGTTCTATCCCCGGGTCGTTGTCCTGCGCGGCTGCGACTGCCGCTAGCTCACTAGGCTTCCTGTCGTGCTCAGTGTAGCATTAGTGCGCGAGAGAGCATCGGCG
>QNGE01008020.1:0-19448 GCA_008508345.1 Paragonimus westermani
AGAATTAAGCGCCGCACCAAAAAGTGTACAACCTGAACTTCAATAAATGACGCGAAAGTATGATCAACAACATCCATCACAGAAACTTGTCACTGCAACCGTTATTTTTTATCAGAGCTGAGCGGTCTCACGCTTCATGCAAACACGTCGCATCACAGATGAGACTATCCGAGATCCAGCTCACTGAAGTACGTTGCCAGCACACTGATTATAGCTCATATAATCACTGAAAATCGTGATCTGGCATTCAGAACACAATTGTCGCCACCCGCTCAGCTTCGACATTCAGAGTTTCACAAGGCTCGACTATAATGGTAGTATATGGAAATGTAACGGTGCTTCAAGTGTGACTTAAAGTCGTTACCAAAAGCCGACGGTTGGAGGAATCGCAATTGCTGTTCCACAGTTCTCAGATATGGAGTCCGCCTTGTGGTTTATGCACCTAGAGGCAGCGCTCTACAGACAGCGCGTTAAGGCAGATCAGGATAAATTTTACCGATTTTTGACCAGGTTTTTCAAGGATTTCACGATCCAAGCGTGTGATCCCCTGCTGAATTCACCCGTCGAACATAGGTTTGAATCCCTTGAGAAAGCCGCTATCGAACGGATCGCGCCGTCTGATAGATCACGGTTACAACAGCTCTTTAGAGATCTGCAGCTGGGAGACAGACGACCGTGTGACCTGTTGCTTCAAATGCAACAGTTGTTGGGCCCCTCATCCATGGATAATACACTTAAACGGTTGGGGATGCAACGTCTTCCGGTCAACACACAAGCTATCCCCATAACAGCCAAGATCCCGTCCATGTTAGGCGCAGCACAACTCGCAGATGAGATTCAGGACCGTTTTTGCACCGCCTACCCTGTCTCCATCACAGCGGCGACGAGTCCTATGACAGAGCTTCCCGAGATCCCTAACTTTTCAGCTTCACAGCAATCATCCCGTCCGCCGCCGCCAGATGATTGACGCATGGTTTGGTTAAAGATAGCGGCTCTTCGGCAAGATTTCGCCCACCTCAGGACACGTTCCTCCTCGCGTCCACGTCGGAGCAAGTCTCTTCGTAAACGCTCTCAAGCATCTAGTGACTTGTGCTGGTACCACAACGAGTTTGGTAATCGGGCGAAGGGTTGCGTCCCTCTTGTAAGTACTTCAATCGGAGAAACTCCCAAGCAGGCCCTTAGTGCGGACAAATGCGGCCGGCACCTTCCCTAACAGACGCCTGTTGCACGTAACGGATATAATTTCGGAGATAAAGTTCCTGGTCGATGCCGGGAAGAAAGTCAGCGTGATTCCCAAACTATCGGGCGAGCCGACTGCCTTTCCTTCACTCATGCCTCGTGCAGCCAACAGCACGCCCATTTCCATCTACGGTGAACACTCATTCACGCTTGACCTCGGACCCTGCCGAACATTTCGCTGGGTTTCCGCAGTTGCTCTCGTACCCTCCTCTATTTTAGGGATCGATTTTTCTCAACATTTCGACCTCGTGGTCGATACGCAAAGAAGGAAATTGGTCGATTCTCGTACAAAAATAGGCTCAACGGCATCCAGGCATACGCAGAGGTCATCAGTCCTCTTCCCCTTCAACCTGAAACCACTCAGCCCAACAATCCTTATTTTTAGATTTCCCACAGCTCGTACGATTCACAACTGATCTTCTTCCAGTCACTTCTGCTTACACTCACGATATTAGGAATAAAGGTTCACCAATATCTCGTAGAACAAGACGCCTAGCCCCAGACAAACCTTAAGTAGCTAGGGCGGAGTTCAAACAATTGCCCAAACTAGAGGTAATCCGTCCTTCTGAGATTCAGCTATTCAGCGATTGATACACGGGTTCGAGGCCGGGGCCCAAGATTCCCGGATCCAGTGGGTATTCCCCGCTCAGTGTCAGCGGGGGTCTGTTAATCCGAAAGGCGATCACTGAAAACAGGGTGTAGCACCGCTCTTGGGGATTACAGTAAATTCCAAGAAAAAGTGAGATTACGCGCACAGTGCAATTTTAGGTGAATAAGAATTAAACAAAGTTTCGAAACGATCCCCAGAAGCGTTGCTGACGACCTCAGAAGAAAGGCTGTTCCAATAGTTAATAACCCTGTAAGAAATCCTGAAGATCTTCCCCTTATGTCCTCGCTGGCCGTCACCATTCGCTACACTGAGGAACTGTTCTACTGCTCTAAAGATGGAGTGTGGGTATTAAATCACCGTGGAGTCCATGGGCCTCTGCATTCCACATGGTCCAGAAGAAGTCAGGTGACTGACGGATTCTTGGCGAGTATCCTGTCCTGAGCAAGTTCACGGCCACCGATAGATATCCCATCCTTCATATACGGGACCTGACAGCTGGCCTTTCTGGCAAAACCGTATCCATTAAGATTGATCTGATTAGGGCCTATCACCAGATCCGGGAAGTGAGGCGAATATCCAAAAATCGGCTGTTAACACGCCTTTTGGTCTACTCGAATTTCTTCGAATGCAATTTGGGCTTGGTAACGCTGCACAAACCTTTCCGCCATTCACCAACGAAGTTTGCCGACGCTTGGATTTCGTCTACCCTTACTTAGATGATATACTAGTGATTATTTCTTCCGAGGAACAACATCTGCAGCCTACTCATTCAACGTTCGCTGGGTTTGTCCAGCATTGGATAAATATCAGACCAGCGAAGTTCGACACTGATTCCGATTCCGATATTCAGGTTTTGCCAGCAAAGGTAGATGCTATCGATGATTCCCCGGAGCCAACACCTTCTGGACAGACAAGTCGCTTTACCAGCCTGGTTAATCACTAGTGCCGGTTTATCCCTCATTGTGCGCAACTCCTAATACCCCTCACGGGCTTACTTTAAGGCGATACATGTAAGTTCAGTTTGATGGACGCAGCACTGACGGCTTTCATAAAGCTTAAGATGGCCATACCCAGTGTTGCTATTCTGGCCCACCCAGGCCCTTAGGTCTCAATTTATCTTCTCAACGATGCCTCGAATGCATCTGTCGGTGCCGTATTACAACAGTTTGTGAACAACAAGTGGCAACCCCTCGGTTTCTTCTCCAAACGCCCGTTGCCAGCTGAGCCCCGGTATATCAAGTTTGGAAGAGATTAACTTACTATTTACTTAGATATCCGCCATTTCCGCCAGGCATTGGAAGGTTGTCACTTTACTGTGTTTACGTACCACAAGTTCTGTTGTATACATTCCGATCTTCACCAGACAGGTACTCCCCTAGGGAGATCAGACACACGTACTATGTCTCACAGTTTACCTGTGACATACAGCTTGTCTCAGATGCTTTCATCCCTGTCGCTGACGATTTTTCACGTTTCAATGAAACCTTGGTCACGTCTATATCCGTTGAACTTAGTGATCCAGCTTTGGCCCAGGCGCAAGAGCCTGCTTTGAAGCTGCGCGCCCTTCCACTGCATACTGCAGACGGAACCATTCATTGTGATATGATTCCAGGTATTCCAAGACCTGTAGTGCCACCATCCTACCAACGTGCCGTCTTCAACCAGCCCGACAATCTCTCGCACCCCGGTATTCGCGCCACTCTTAATTAAGTGACAGACCAAATCGTCTGGCCCAAGGTTAACTACGACGTTCGTAGTTGGGCACGCGCTTTCCTTTACTACTAACGTTTCAAGGTGCATGAACATAAACGAGGCCGAGTCTCTTCCCTCAGTCTTCCAGATGTCAGTTTCTCACATGCCCATCTAGACTTAGTTGGACCCTTACTGCTTTGATTATGCTATTTTTACCCGCGTTGACCGTTTTCCAAGATGGCCGGATGCCATCCCCTTGAAGAATTGTTCCTCTGAGGCTGCTGTGAATGCCTTCCTAGAAGGTTGGGTGGCCAAATATGGATGCCCTACAGCCACTAAGAAGTACCACGATTCACATTTCAAATGTTCAGCATTCGAAGCCATGACGAACTTAATTGGATGCCCGCACATTTGTACCACGGCATACCACCCGTCCTTGAATGGTTTGGCTGAACGCTTTCACAGGTCGACCTCCGGTGCACACCAGCAGAACCTGTCTACAAATGTACACTTCCTTTCCCCGGTAACTTTGTTTCACCTCCTCCTTCAACTTCTTTCTTTCCTCCGAACTTTGCTTCGACATTATCGTAATACATGTGGCGAATTCAGCCCGCACCGCCTCGCAAACAGAACAGGTCAGTGCACGTGCACAAGTATTTGGCCACCTGATCCCATGTACTAGCCTGTTACAACGACGTACGCAAGCCGCTGCAACCACCTTACTCGGGCCCCCTCAAGGTGCTTCGACGAACGTCAAAGCACTTCCCGATCGATCGTAATAGTCGATATGACACCGGTTCCATCGATCGCCTTGAAGTCGCTTATGTAGACGACGATACTACTCACGTTCTCCCGCAGCCATCTGTGGGAGCTTTCGCCCTTACAACATCTACTTCACCCGTCGCCTCCACGCCACCTGCCTCGCGCCAAACGTGATCATGACGTCACGCCACTTCCCGGCACGTATTTTAGACGCAGTATGCTATTCATAATCGTTATTTCTTCCTAAGTAACCTTTTAATTTTGGAAATAAAGTAAGCAAAGCAACAAAAACGAGCACTGTACAATAATACACGCTGTTCGACGGCTACTTGGAGATTACATGACGAACCTGTATATAAATTTTGCCCGCCAGGTACTTGTTTTCTTTCTGCGTTTCAGGTCGCGTGCAGGTCACGGTTGGAGGAGAACACTTCCGCCTGTCATTGCAGCAGTAGGGGGAGCCTACCTTCTATCGTTTTCTCCATGAGTTTGGGTGGATTGGGCAGCCCGCGTCGACAGCGCCACCCTCAGGGACGCATGGGCCATTTCGGATATTGCAAGCAGAATGAACCCTCTTCAACCTTTCCAACTTTCTTTAACGTGGCACATGTAACTGTTCTTGGACGTGCCTGCCCCCACACACTCACCCCACGGCAACTGCAGCGTTTCTAACTCCCTGTCTGTTGTATACGCGTAAAGGCCGCCTGTGTGCCCCACACTCGTGCCAAGGCTCGAAGTGTGTTCTGATTGGTCGCGGTTTCAATGACCAACGGCTCACTCGTCCATGCACTTCAAAATGACCGGAATGCTTGTAAACGCGATAATACACTATGCGCTCCAACTGAATCACTTGTTCTCACTACCGCTATTGTTGTCCGTAAGGCATATAGAGGATGGGGATCAAATTCAGATACAACACTGTATCTTTGTTTTTTCGGTGGCTCTATAGCTTGGAGACTTCTAGGGGGGACCTCTAAGGAGACGCTCTTGGTTTGTCACGTCTTCCAACCACATTGCTATTGTTGATATGATTGATATTGTTTTGTTGCATGTCTGCACCCTCCCGTTTGTTCGGCTGCCCGGGGCCGCAGTTATTAGAACTTCCGGCCGCTTCCCAACTTGCTGGTCGTGCCCTACTCACGGTCTATTTTTCCAACCTACTCGCAGTAAAGGCTGTCGTCCGTTATTTCGGTTTTCTGGTTTAACTACTGTGGAGAATAGGGTGGCTATAGACATAGAAACCTTCCCGTTCTCTACTGGATGAATCTGCGGTTGTGTGACATGCCGAGTTACTATACAACCAAGAGTATAATGAAGCCATTGAGGTTGGATGGTCCACTTTGCTAATACAAAAGACACAACCGTATCTGATTGATTAAGATTCATTCCGAATTTCCATTAACCTGAACCTCTTTGAAAGGTACTTTATCCCTCAGCCGAATACTGGCTTCGAACCGTATAATTCTTCCACAAAACCGCTTGTTGCCTGACAAATGACTATACTTAGGATGATCCGCTTTGATATAAGCTCATACTGAGGAGCGGTCCAGCAAAAAGATGCACAGGAACTTTGGACCTGGTTACGTTGTCAAGTGATAGTGTATGTTACACCCCTCTGTGCTCAGTCACAAGAAATGTGATAGACGTCGTGTGGTACATGTCTACGTTGCAAGAAATTGTGCGACACCTGTGAAAGATCAGCTATTTCATGGACCACTTATTGTCCTCCGATTTGTAAATGTGTCGCCGAAGTAAGGAATCTCTGGATTCGCGATTTCGCAAGATACTGGGAGATGTTTTCGCAAATTTCTGTGGCATAAGCAGACCATGAAGCCCCGAGGTCAACGTGGTGGTTTCCTGCTATCTGGGACATGAACCCACTGAATGTCATATGACGGTGTACCCATGTGGCTTTGTCCCAGTTCTCTTTATGATGATGATGATGGCATTTTTCAACACTTCGGTGAAAGATGCGCTCAGGTGAGCGTGATCAATGCACATATTTTAAAACCATGCACATGAACGCGTTCCATAATTAATAATCGTACAATAAGCCTATTATGTGAATACATCAACAAAACAAACATCATGGGTAAGAAAAATTCTAGTTTATGAAGGCGAATGTGCGGCATGCTTCTAATATGATAGTTCTCAAAATTTCCAGAATTCAGTGTAAATGTCGAGCAGTTACATTGACGTACAATTTACGACATGAACCCTGGCCTATTGGTCAAGGTCGTACCAAAAGGAAGTGATTTGAGGACTGTACAGATGAACGTGTTTGGTTGAAAATTCTGTTTGCGCTCATTTGAAATGTGGCTGTAGAATGCTATGTATGGGTGATGGTTTCTCCTGAAGATAACATGTTTTGCATGAACGCTCAGCATGGAAGAATGGGGAAGTTGAGATGTTTTTTGGCGGTACACGTGTAGAGCGGATGTAAGCTGGGTGATGTATGCAAGGTGTGATCTACCGGTAGTACGTGCGTTCGGGTTGGATTCATGAGGTGATTTGTTTGCTCGTGTATGGTTTCAACATGTGACTGATGTGGGACTCAGCCGGTGTGCTGGATGGACGCTGGCCTCTACCGTCAATGAAGACTGGGTGTTTAAATGTTGGGCTTGGGCGTTCTGTTCGAATACTCTGGGCGTGTGTTATTTTTTACGCGGAGCTGTTTGCCAATGGCACCTGGTCACAATACAAGTGGATGTTTTGTGCTGAGTGAGTGTATCTTCTACAGTGGTTGTAGATGTATTGGAGGAGTACTCTGGATGATCGTGGTGTGTACTCTAAAGGTAAGTCACGAGGAAGGTAGTTCTTGTCTGGAGACCATTGAGTCAAACAATGGAGCATCAGAAGTAGGCGCAATGATGCCTCCTGTGCTGTCTCCCATTCGAATGGCAATGCTCCGGTCTTCCTGACTATGGTTACGCTTCGTCGTGTGAAGAACTTGGGCTTGCTGTCGTCTCCGAAGCAACGACTATAATTTGTTCATATTTCCACACTGTGCATGGAAAGTTGCATACGATTACTGTAAATCATTGTCGAGCTTCATACCAAATCGCTACATATTGAATCAGTGTTGTTGTGTGGTATCTGATTTTTCTCATTTTACTGTGTTCGTCATTCTCTGAATTACTGATTACCAACCGTACCACATGGTATGTCGATTATCCCTATCGACAATGACCCGTGTTGGAGCTCGCAGCGCTTAGACTCATTAAACGCTATGGAAGACACCGAGCGTTTGCGGTTGGTCTGGGTGCATAATGTCCGTACAAAACGTAATGCAACCCTACGAGTGTCGGAAGCGGTGTCAATCCAAGTCCACCGGCCTCGACGAACAGGTAGTCTCTCAATCTGTCAGTGTTGTCTGCGAGAGCTGCCGCCAAGACACCGCTCCGCCGCTGGACAGCGATGTACGCATCGCAATAATTGGTAATGTCGCGTTCGCAGTCCAAAAAGAGGGTTGTCAGGACAGCTGGGAAGAACGGAGGGAGTTCAGCCCCGCCAACGTCCTCAATTGTAGGCGTTGTTTGCCAGTTTCTTCCTTGCACTCTGTTTTCTCTTATGTCACGAAATCCAACGAGGAAGTATGTATTAAATGTATGTATATGAACTTTCGAAGTATGTGCAAAAAATTACTCGCAATTAAACAGCTCCATCATGACATTTAACCCCAACTGGTGGCTTCCACGTGGACCTGACTTCTTCTTTAGAGTAAACCTCGTGGAGCAGGTATCGACAGTGACAAATGACCATGACTGAGAGGAACACAACGGGAAGGATCTCAAGGTTCTTATATTGCTTGTTTGTGGTTCATGTATGAAGGTCCCTACGCAAGTAATTCATTCAGTTCTGGGTATAGGAGATCCTAGGGATGGTGGGTTTCTATCGGGCATGCTGCAGCAGGCACACAGGGAGTCATGCATGGAGAGCAGACTAACAGGACAACACGTGTGTAGGATGCTGGCTACGGTTATATGGTTAGGGCATATAGACATAGTAAAATACGCAAGGCAAACGAGGTCAGATACATTGTACCGGATGCTAATCGACTGTGTACAACCTGCAGTAATATGGTGTTTTCTTTGTACTGCCCAAACTACACGCCGTCGTAAATCTTGATTTTGTAATTCTTGCAGAACTCCATAATCCTGGCTTCATTTGATGTCCCCAAAGAACACCTTACGCAACGTTGCAGACAGGGACCAGTGAAATGGCACATGAATGTTAACCGTCCAGAACAACAAGCATGATTCCTGGGTAGATGCATTGGACGCCAAAAGAAATTCTTATGGATTACGTGGTGTGAGCACACGCCCCAAGAATTACACGGAACGATTTTAACGATTTCAGCGATTTATACACGGGTTCGAGGCTGGGGGCCCAGTCTGCCCGGATCCAGTCGGTTTGTTCTTTTCGATGTCCGGCGGTTTTCTGTTGATCTGAAAGGCAGTCATTGAAAACGCGGTGTAGCACCGCTCTTGGGGGTTACAGAAAGTACCAACAACAGAGTGAAATAATAATCTAGCAAAACAGGATAAATCATTAATTTAACGGTTTATTAAGCAGGTGAGAATCTAATAACACTTCGAGACGGTCTTTAGAAGAGCAGCTAACAATCTCTAGTGGTAGGTCGTTCCAGTAGTTGATAACCCTATAAGAGAAGAACTGTTGTCTTAGGAAGGTCCGAGGTCGAAGCTTATAGAGCTTCTTGTCGTGGCCTCTTCGACTGTTATCACTTACTAGGGTAAAGAATTGTTGCACAAGTCCTGTGCTAAAGAGAAAATGTGTAAGAATTAAGTCGCCGCGGAGTCTACGAAACTCAAGTGGATAAAGATCGAGAATTTCAAGGCGAGACTCGTAGGATAGATGCCGCAAGCCAGTGACCATTTTGGTGGCCACTCGCTGGACACGTTCAATGGCGAGTATGTCCTTCTTCAAACCGGTGTAGACGACTTGATTGGCATACTCGAGCAATGGTCTTATGTAGACTCTGTAAAGCGTGTGAAAGGCGCGCTTGTCAATCCGGGGGAAGGTTCGTTTGATCATCCCGAGAGTCATGAGACCCCTTTTTGCGGCCAGCTGGTGATGATAAGAGAAGGACAACCCAGACGATAGCCAGATCCCTAGGTCTTTTTTGAGGTCTACTTTCGTGATACCTACTACACTTTGTGCACCATGTATCACGAATAGGTTCCCAGAGTCTCCTCCGAGTGACATGTGCGCACACTTACTGTCGTTTAGAGGGAGACTCCAATCCTCTGACCAGCACTTAATACGATCAAGGTCAATCTGCAATGCACTGGGGTCACAGGCGTTCCAGATTTTTAAGTCGTCGGCATAAAGGAGAGCGTTGCTAGAGATCAAATCGGGGAGATCATTGATGTAAATAAGAAACAACAATGGACCAAGTACCGATCCTTGAGGGACCCCCACAGAGACTGGGGATGGGGACGAAAGGCCTGAACCGGTTTTTACTCTAAAAGTCCTGTTACCAAGAAAGGAGGTTATCCAGCGGAGAACTTCTCCTTGAATCCCATAGGCTTCTAGTTTGTGCAGCAGAGGACCGTGTGGGACACGGTCGAAGGCTTTGGCAAAGTCGAAGAAGATAGCGTCCGAGATATGACCATTGTCTTTGGCCTCTGTTAGGCTATCCATGAAGATTAACATATTAGTTATGCATGACCGCTCAGGAAGAAAGCCATGCTGGGTCGAAGAGAAGAGGTTATTTGAGAAGAAATGCTTAAAGATAGTGCGTTTTAACAGTCGCTCCATTATCTTGCATGGGATGCTGGTAAGGCTGATCGGTCGATAACTAGCAGGAGAATGACGATCGCCTGTTTTAAATATAGGTGAGACATTGGCCTCTTTCCATGCCTCCGGAAGAGTGCCTGTCCGAAGTGTCTGTTTAAACAGATCGAAGAGAGGCATCGCCAAACTGACGGCCGCTTCTTTGAGGATCCGGGGATGGATCTTGTCTGGTCCCATGGCACTATAAGGATTGATCTTAAGCAAGAGGTCCTGAACGTCAGACACAGAAAAGTCAGCTGTCAGGATGGGTTGTTGGAAGTGCCTCTGCGGGAGAATTGGATGCCAGTTTGGCAGATCCACATTGTAGACTGATGAGTAGTATTCCCTGAACATCTCGGCAACCACTTGGGGGTTGGAGGAGGTTTCCCCGTCGGGAAGCCGCAGAGAAAGCGCTGAGGGCTTAGTTTTTCTCTGGCGTCGTATATACTTGAAAAGAAAATTCTTATTCTCGTGAGCTATTTGTAGGATTTTCGACTGTACGTGTTGGGTGTGTTGCCGGATTTCCCGCTTGCACCTGTTTCGTACAGAGCGAAAGGCCTCTAGATCCTCTGGCCTATCCGTTAGCTTCTGTTTAGAGAATAGACGAGAACGTAATTCAAGAAGGCGGCGTATGTTCCGCGGAAGCGGTGCACGAGAGGAGAACTTCAATAGTTTTCGAGGAACAAATGCCTCATCGGCTTCGTGAATGGCAGCTTTAAAGGAAAGGTAGTTCAAGTTCACTGAGTCGGATGTGAGGCTGAGTGTGCTTAAGAACGTCCTTAGTGCGTTAAAGTCTGCGTTTTGGAAGTTTCGGAATGAAGTCTTTGTTACAGCGTTTTGGAGCCAGTAACAGATAAAGTCAAAGTTTAGTAGCATATGGTCACTATGCCCTAGCGGCGGTTTGATGACCACCCTATCTACCAGGTGAGCCTCGTTCGTAATGACCAGATCGAGCAAGGAGGGTGTCTGTCCTGGACGGTGCCTTGTAGGTAGATCGACATGTTGTGTCCAGGCTTTCTCATGGATCAACATTGCCATGGGTTTCGAGAACCCGCAGACACAGTCCTCATGAGAAGCCGCCATGGAGTTGAGTTTGGGTGCGTTGAAGTCACCCATAATAAGAAGATTGGAGAAACGCTGGGCAGACGTGAGTCTGTCTGAGGTAGCAAGGATGGCTCCGTCTGCATGACGGCGAACGGTACATAACATCGGCAAGAAGCGTGTCACGTTTGCGAAGTTGGAGTTCAATCCAGAGCGTGTCACATTTCTCTGGGAAGGTAAATTCCTCTACGACAGCTGGCACTGGGAGCTTCTGGCTTAGGAAAACGGCGCAGCCTCCCATGCGTCCATGATGTACAATAATCCTACGCTCGCGTGCATCCGGGATCCTTAGGTAAGCCATACAAACGGAATTTGCCGTGGGGTTCTGATTTTCTTAAAGCACGTAACGATAGGCGGTCAACGTGTACTCACCGTAATATAGAGATAGCGAGCGATACATTGGTTCACCACATCACACTTGCTTACAGGCTATTGACGAGAAATATACGTTCACCGTGAATTGCACCCATACGGAGTAGCCTACACCGGACCTCAATGGTACTTCCACAACCGCAGTATCATCGCATGGCATTCATGTATCTCGAGTTACGGCAATCGTTTCTTTTTCACCGAGTGCACCCACACCCTTCCATTGTAAGAGGCGAAGATACGTAATTATGATGGTACTATATTGTGCAACTTTTCACCACACAAAGGTTATTCATTTGCTCACCAGAGTCCCGTTAGCCCATCCTGGAGATGGTTGTCATTGCTGCACCGCTTTGAGGAGGGGGGTGGTTTCTGCAGCAACTCCACCTATCCTGCAATGTGACGACGGAACTGATGGGTGCGGCAAAGCGAAGTGAGCGGGAAAAGACGGAATAAACAAATGAGGTAGGTTAAAATGCAACAAATCGATGCGGATACAAATGGCATGGTGAGGGTACAAATGAAAGAAAGCAGTGCAGGCTGTGAAACGGAAAACGTGCACCCCCATAACAGAAGCGACAAGTAAAAGCGTTGGACATTCGGTGTCCGGCACATCGCTGATGCAACCAACGGCAACAGCTGTCATATTGGATCTAGTCGGTTGAGTCCTCATCCTCCATATCCTCTCGGCCACATCCCGAACAATGTTGGTCGTTCACGGGAGAAGAATGCTTTCTATGAACACCAACCTTACCCTTTTTTATGACATGCTTCGATGAGGAGTTGTCGCGGAAGTGGCGAGAAGAATGCTTTCTATGAACACCAACCTTACCCTTTTTTATGACATGCTTCGACGAGGAGTTGTCGCGGAAGTGGCGTAACCGGACGCTCCTAGCGAACTCCGTGCCTTAAACCACTGCTGGCTGGTTTTCGGAGCCTACTGTTGGCTACGCTTTCTGTGTAAATTGCTTCCGTTGTCTCAGTTGGGAACTGGATATGGATGGCGGGCACAGCTCAGGCTGGGAGGATCTTCACCTTCTAACCTCGCGGTCAAAGCCTGTACACGGCCCTGCAAACACTTTTTCGCCTGACGTGGCTATATCCAAAAACTGTTTCAGCGCTCTGAAGATATCTTCCTCAAGTGTTCACATCTGCCAGGGATATTCTCTTTCACATGAAATGAGCAGAACAGAATCTCAACATTGGGAAACTATCTTTCCAAACATTGAAGCTGTGTCCTGTGTGCTTATCTACCACGATCGTCTTCACATCCCTTGTTAGCATCAGCTGCTTAAAGCTGCCCAACATGACCTTGTAACACAGCAAACGCTCACTGGGAAAAACTATCAAAAAAAAGTTTCCAACTTCACCCTTACAATCCGTGACAACAACGTGCCATAAAAGGTAATTTCCGTTGTTGCACTCAGCTGTGCAGTCCGCCATGATAACACTCTTGTATTTTACATACAATTCTTGAAGCTCTTCCGTCGTGACCGACAAAACCAGCAGGCTGTCCTCACCGTCTGTTCTCAAATACATAGGTCCTACAGGTTCTAACATCTTCCGTATGGCCTCTAGATCGCAATCCACATGCTCCCCTAATCGCTTTCCCCGTCATAACGACCTTAGGTCACCACGATTCGTCACTACGTAATACTCACGCCTAGCGTAATCAGTGACTTATTGTGTCCCAAATAAACCACCAACAACCCGCATACAGCTTTCTCCACCGTACTTTCTAGCTTACAGTTGGTGGAATATACTCCCGGTGATTGTGACCCAAGTAACTGTGCGATATACCCGAACCTCCATCATTGTACGGGACATGAACAACAGACGGACACTGCAAATCCTGTAACCTGTAACACCACATTGTCATGTAGGAAACAAGATACTCGCCTGTGGCTCACGCTTCCTGTTGCCTGCTCTTCCTAGTAGAGTGCGCATAAAGGTGGTAGCACTGTTTGTACACTGCATATTCCGGAATTTTCTTCCGCGAATTCCGGTAGTACTGTGTACATGCTGCACAATTTCTCAGAACGTAACCGGTTCCTGTTTCCGAGTGTAACTTTCACAACTTCCGAAGAAATTCCACGAACATGTCACAACAGAAACCATCCGGGAAGTATGTTCGAAACAATTCATTGTGGTCTACCAATTCAGACATCTGGCGCGAAAACCAATTATCTGCCAACCTCCCCACCAGTGCCCGACTTCATATCACGAACCAGCCAACTAACAATCAGTGCATCTACATCTGCCTATGAACACTCGAAAGCCGCCAACGCACTTTCGTGGAAAAAGTGGGCTGTCCAAGAATTTCCCCACTGTTTGATTTGTACGGTTCCGGATAAAAATTTGTGGGAACTTTTGTCGGGACGAGGGGAAATAGGGAGGCATATACTTTTACGGCGAAATGTACAAATCTGTTGACTGGCTTTCGGTGTTTGCATGAAGTCGGCGGATTTTCGCAGATCTCGCCAGTTGTCCAACCAACAAAGAGTTTTGAGTGTCCAAATGTGGTCGAATGTTTCCTCGCGCGAGATATATTTGGGGAATCAAGTATGGAAAGCGAAAATTAGGTGATAAATGGGCAAACGTACAACAACGTTGTGTACCATGATGACTAATGAAATGCGTAATTTTCTGTGAAAACCATTCTCTGGGGAGAATAACCGGAGGATATAAAAGTGAGTTCGAGTAGCGTTTCTGTCCGGCCATCCACATGGAAGATCATTTTGAGGATTTTGATGCTGTTTTCGCAGTAAATTCTGGGCATTCAACTTTGTTCACGCTTTGACGTCACTGCTGCCGTGAGATGAACCTCATCCAACCAAATGGCTCTGTGATGGTTGGGAAATTCATTGACGGCGTCGCTCATTCTGAAACCATTGTGAACGGGGAGGAATATCTGGCGGCACGCTTATATTCGTACCCGCAGTGGGTGTTGATCTATACACTGAAGCATAACAATTTATCATGCCCCTTAAAATGTCCAAAGCACCAGTCACGGTGAGCGACTTTGACTGTGCCGTGGCTGCTGCTAAATGGGGTTTTATTGCAGATGCTCTATCGAAAAATGCTGCGGTGAAACGGCACACTCAAGACAAGAATTCGGTGACTGTATCGAGACTAGTCAAAAATATACAGAGGGCCCGATATATGAACGGAAGCTGTCCGTAGTTGCACATATTTCTCGACGTGTGTGAAGCGAATTACGGTATAGTCGTTTAAAATAGCTTCTGAGATAATCGTAGTTAACGCTTTTGTGAACTACTGACGGTTTGAGTGGCGCATTCCGACTCGGTTCTCATACGTGCACTCCGGTTGTCTTCAGCTGTAGTTGCAATCCGTATGTTCCAATTAGTGAGCTTGAGTCCGTTGACATAATCTATCGGGCAGATTCTTCGACAGTGTTGCGGTACCTCAACATGATTGATACATGTCTCAAAATACTCGCCACAAGTTAACTGTCCTATATACTTGATACCTGTGAAACACGAGAGTGAGGGTGAAAGATAATGTGAGGATCTCGGGGATAGAACATAACGTGCGGGGAGGAGTGTGCGGTGTCTACAGAAGTGTCTTTGTAGTCCAGAGTTTCTCGGACGATCCGGGCTACGGCACATTTTAACCCCTTGAACTTGTAGACGTTGAGTCGAAAGAGGTTGCATTATAGCTGGATAGCATGAGCAACTCTAATGATTTACTGTTGGCTCAATACAGATATTCTAGACCATTCACACTGTCAAAAGCCACCGCCTGGTTGCCGCAGTCTGAACCTCTGAATCTCTATAAACAAGGAATCTTGGATACCAAACGCCTGTTTCAGTTAGCCAAGTTATATGCTGTATGGCCATTAAAGCTTTAGGTTTCTCCTCGTGAATTAGAATTTCTGTTTGACTCCTGAATTCACTCGGACAAGTCCTATATCTGGAAGTCGATGCAAAACGTTTAGCTACATTGCGCTGAACGCATCACATGACTGATGTCATCACCCAACACTTTCAAGTGACGAATGATGAGTTTAGGAGGCTGATATGCTTGCACCGATTTGTTAATCACACTATAACGGTCTGAAACTGCATACGCCGGTGTACGTTTTGACAACATCAAACTGTTGTTGCTTACAGCTGACAGTCCCAGTGTGTTCAGTGAACGCACACCATGATGGGCATTTTTCTCCACACGCCGGTTTGGAATATTTTGGTTCGTTCACAATGAATAAAGCTCGGAAAACTAAAAATATAGATGGTTGTTTCCTTTTTTGCCTGAGTTCACGGGCAGTCCACATGGAAATACAGCAGTCCACGAGTACCGATCCAGTTCATAGGCTACTGATTCGAGCCCTCAAAATAAGAGAAACGCCAGCCACTGTTCATTCAGGCAACCGCTTGGATTCTGTCTGTGCCAACAAAGGGCAACAGTGTCGCACTATGGTGGCAGGACAGAAGAACCTGAGTTACAGGCTGCCACGCAGAGGTATCAGGTTGCGCATCAGCTTAGCATGCGCTAGTCACACAACCAAAGCCCCTGAGCCGCGTGAGTGGTCTATTAGACGGGCGCAGAAAGTGGTTTACTTGGGGACAGACGTTCCACACTGGAACCGTCGAAGTTTCGTGCTGCACGGAGTGGAGAGTCAGTAATGGCTCCATCATAGTTTTGGTGCCTGAAGTCGTCTCTTTGGTTCTTTTTAGGAGCAATATCGAGTACAAATTTAGTGATACCTTACTACAAAGTGAACTGCATGGTGGAAACAAGCAAATCACCTCACAGTGGTCAGGTAGACAAGATGGACATAGCTCGAGCCGGAGAACGCGGTTAGACGTCAAGTTGAACCTTCAGATACGTAACGTGTTCGCCACATCTGATTAACTTCTAGGAAACACTTTAGGAAGCAGCTTGATATTGCATAGATTAACCCTTTCCGCTTGTGTGGAGGTGTGAGATTTTGAAGCGAGATAT
Organism: Paragonimus westermani; assembly: GCA_008508345.1. Lineage (NCBI taxonomy): Eukaryota > Metazoa > Platyhelminthes > Trematoda > Plagiorchiida > Troglotrematidae > Paragonimus > Paragonimus westermani. The sequence continues at coordinate 16,535 of QNGE01008020.1, forward strand.
GTTTCTTTTGTGTCTTGTGAGGAACATCCTGGATGATGGGATTGGAAGTACCAACGATGTCCATCCGCACATCTCACGTAGTTTGCCTAGGGTGCCTAGTAGCGGAGCACTGACAGCTTATATGTTGAGAGCACGCAAAGCGTCCTAGCCGAAAGAGATACGCGCCGGTGAACTCACAGAGCGGCCTAGATGTTCAAAATATTTAGCACCGGTCAGTCCAGAAAGCAAGGCGAGAGGTAATAAGACTTTCCTTCACTCTCATGAAGGCTTCTGATGTACAACAGCTTTCTAAAGTGGAGTCAAACGAGCAGCTCTGAGAGTAAGAGAAGTACAAGGTGATATCACACATAGGTTGTGATCATTTGGAGGGATACGCAATGGGCTAACATCACGCGCCGAAAGACCTTCGAATATCCGCTTATTTTCCATTTTTCTGCCAAGGTTGAACAAGTATCGAGCCATCTATCAAGTTATACCACAACCTTCCTTATTAATATTGAGTGCGTAACTGGAATGCCAGATTCAGAAAAGGTGTAATTGATGGCTCAGTAGATAGTAAGAAGGAACTCAACTAACTGAGACAACTATGTCGAATCTCAACAGTAAAGCTCGCTGTGTCTACGCGTAAGAGCCACACACGCAATCTAAAAATAAGAGTGAGAAGTTCGTGTGCACCTCGCTATCCTGATTCATTACTCGCGATGACTTTATGGACAACTCGGCCAGATGACGGTAAATTTCACACCATGAAGTCTGCAGTCGTCGACGCTGAGTCACGACGGTTTTTACTCAGGAGACATGCTCGGAGTACAACGGCCAACCACTCGTTGAATGAGTCAATTTCCCCGCCTCAAGTTAGCATTAGTGGTCGGTCGGCTTCTTCACCGGAAAACTTGCTCGGCATCACAGAGGACTACCTGAAATTCTCAATGCATGATCCCGAACAACGAAACTCGGGAGGTAATCGTTACCAACCACCGATTATGAAGACTATTCACTGCTTACCCATTCGTTCCATTCATTGAAATCGACGGAACAAACCGTGATGGTCAAATACAGAAGGATGGCTCATGTATTCTACCCTGAGCCCTCAGGATTGACGGTGATGAAGTGAAATGATCCTCACATCTGCCTTGAATGGGCGCCCCCAAATTTAGGGGGAATGCCTCTGTTTTTGTGAGGGGCTACCGACCAACGAATGCCTTCCCAGATTTACGAATGCCAGCTTTTCATTTTTACCCCCATACAGCTATCAATTCACTTACAAATTCCTCACTATATATTCCTCAAAACTTCATCAAACCAGTACAGGCTTATAGTCCGACCGTAGCACCTTGTATTTTGAAGCCCATTCCGCAATCCTCACGATGGCCTACAGTAGTTTCCGCAAATTTCCGTTCTACTTAAGACTTGGCAAGCAACAATTTCTCATTACTACGGCAAGGAATAGCCGGGTTTTCATTAGGTGAAGGGTACAGATCAGGAAGTTGTGAGCGACGCATCAGCGCGTCTGTGCCAAAATTCTGCAGCTGGGAAACATTCACGTACGCCGCACACTAGCGCTGAACCTGTAGGACAGTTTTGTATGGAACCTAAACTGAACTGAGACGAAGGACTGGAGAACCTGCAGTTTATTAAGGTGCGTAGTCACTACACCATTGCGCTCAGACGAGCTACAAAGCATAAATTAATCGACCAATCAAATGCAATTTCATAGACCGGATAACTGTCAAGTGTTAGCCGGCAATTTGTTAGCAAATTGCTACTCAAAAGTCTGGTAAGACGTGGAAATTTGAATAATGCATCTTTACTCGGGACGAAACTCCGCATGGTCTTTGCTTACGCTTTTCGCGCCAGCTGAGTTTACTTGCGATTTTCAATGGGAAGCAATACCTTAGCTGAGACAGGGATCACCATGTCCCCATATAGCTCACAAAATGTCTCTTTTTCATCGATTGGCTACACAAAAACCACCATTCTGAGAGAAGTGTCTTCTAGAACAAATCAATCTAGAATTACACCGACTTCTAACCATCTTCTTCGAAAACGTTCGATAAATCAAAAGAGCAAGCATTTGTTTGGAGCTCGCAAGCCGGAATGCGGTCAAGAATCAAAGTTCCAGTAAGTGGTTCTATATTTGCCGCTCGGTGAACACTACCATCAGTTTGTGGTGGCAAAGCAGGAAGCGTAGGATGCCGACTAACTCGGCCATGGAAGCGTTGTTTTCGGCGGTGTAATCTTCCTGACCTAGCACGGAGTACGTAGTCAGGTCAGCGCACACTCGTGGGGAACTTTCCCCTAGTAGCGTATGACAGAGGATGGGTGCGTACGCCGCCTGACCAAGCAAGACGGCTTCGCGGTAGTGACCGATCGGATAATAAATTGCGTCAAATGGAACAAACGTTCTAGACAAAGGTTATCTGAATGGCCTTGCAGGAAATTCCAGTACGAGCAATGTGTAAAGTTATTCACAATCCACAGTTTACAATACTTGCAACTAACAACTGAGGGCGAAAACGTGCATAGTTCGCTTGAACAACGCTCCAGTTCGTCTGTTGTCCTCGAGTCCCTTGTTTCAAAGCCGATATTTGTACATAAACCACTTGTAAGTCTTCTGGTCCCCGTTAAACGGCCGTCGTCTCAATTACCAAAATCAAACGTTAGCAGCGCTGCATGCCAGCTTGAAACCAGTGTGACCCAGTACTAACCAAATTGAATCTTATGAACGGTCACACGGTCCCGCAACTTGAGAGCACACACACAAAAGCAGTAGGCGTTATCGATCGCCGAGCAATACCTTATGACGTAGCATGTGAGTAGTTTCTGAGTCACTTGTATCTTGTCCACGGTTCCAAGCAAACGTTTTCCACTGTACTGAACTGCTGCCATTGCGTCTCAATTATCGATAGCGACG
>QNGE01008021.1:0-19421 GCA_008508345.1 Paragonimus westermani
GTAATTAGTGTGTGTGTTAATCATTCTTGGACTGTGATACCTTCGACTGTTTTCTACAACCAGTCTGTGTAACAACTAAAGTTACTCATGCACGAAGTGCCACGTTTTCACGCCATATTGTCTTCTGTATATCTTTTGTCCTACTATATACTGCTCGGCGCAACCACTTAACTTCAATTATTCCGACCCATTTGGATTGGTGTCTCCGAGTTTTATTGTTCATCCATCTCTACACTGAGTCATGGCTTCAGCCGATTTCCCACTGATTTTGAAGTGATTTTGTTTGAATCACGACCTGCGTTTGTAACTCGACTTTTTACTCAGAGGTGACGACGCAGTAAAACCACAATAGCCTTGACAATTGAACACTTTCGGCAATTGCAGTTGCACTAATAGAAACAGTGCAATAATTCCAAGCAGAAGTATTGGCACAGAACATTAAAAGTTAAAAGCCCGTTGCCAGCGTAACTGATTCTCACCATTCACTGGCGAAAACGACAGTAAATTCGATTTAAAAAAACATTCCAAATGGAATGTCGATGGAAGTGCAAATGCTACCATCACATGTGAATTATGTCCAACTTCACTCACTGGAATTTGTTTTGTTCTGAAAAGTGTTCTGCATAGTCAGAATTAGACGAAATAAGATGACGGAATCAGATCACACTGGCGCACCATGGTAGCGCCTGGCCATCTAATCTATAATATACCCATAAACACTAGCCAAAACGTAACTAATGCGAAAGTATTCTCCAGTATAGATGTTGAGATTTTGTGCGTCAATCAGGACAAATTGAGTTTACGAACCTGTCAACAAGCCTCGCCCAAGCCATAGGATTTGGGTTACTTTGAGGTCGGTTTATAACAAAACATTGGGGGTTGTTGATGTGTCATAATGGGTTTTTGTACAAGTCCATTCACTCAGAATATTGCTTGGTCAGTAAATATGCCGAATACATATCTATTTCCGATAAATACCATGTGCAGACTAGCTCGCTGTTGCACGCATCCGACAACCGATGGTTCTGTAATCCAGCCTTCCAGTAAGGCCAAAAGTTGCATCTTTTCAGTGTTCTATGTACATTGTTACATAACTGAGCGTCCTTTGGGGTTGCTTCTCACCTATTGCAGAAGGTCAATGGCAGAACAATCATTCGTTGATATGCGCGGTAGGCCACTTCTTTAGAGTTCACGAACATTCACCGTCGTATCAATCCTTTTCATCAGCTTTCGTAATGATTCACTGATCGCGTACCCACATGACGCATGAAACTTGCTTGTGATATCCTGCACACTCTCGTCATCGGTCGCGTAAGTAAAAACAAGTCGAATACGCTGTTCAGTTGTGATATAAACGACACGTGTTCCAATGTGATTTGGTTCCAGCATCATAGTCCGTATAAAATAATGCAGCATAACCACACACACACACACAGAGAGAGACTGCGAACAAACTAGGCAATGCTAGGCCGACCAGCCCGACATAACTTTGTTGCATAGTTCTGTAGAAAGCAGTTTGTTAACCAACACGATACTTGTAAGAAGCGTATTACGTTCCTTAGTAGGCCGAGGTCGATCATTACACACGGGGATCTATATGGTATCCTAGGTGAGGTGACCATGGACCGATCACGGTGGTCTAACGGATTACTTATTGCCTGAAACCTACCAACGTTCTCGTGTAATGCTGCAATTGGTACCGGTGAATATGCATCAAGAAGGTGTAACCGGTTTTGGTTAATGTCATCCGGTAATATCTACATGTTGCATACGGTTCATTTGGAGAGTACAAAAAACACCTCAGTACCAGTGATTGTTTCCCCTGAAACAACACAGTATTCTGTTTACCATGATCTAACAGTGTGATCCGTTTCCAGCATGACATTAAGTCAAGTCCCTTTTGCGCACGACATTTTTCAGCACCGAACAGACTTGTAGAGAACAAAGCATCTCAATCTGCACAACGTTTTTGAACGAACTGTCCATGACGAGTTTCATGATGTAACAAGTTGCTCTCAGCACTGCACCTGTAAAAGACGACAACGCTGAATAGCAGGATCACCGCTGCCTCCAACTTTCAGCCGGTATCAAATGGACTGATTTTGCGAGCAACAAAATGTCTGCCAATGAGTGTTTAGGAAATGCACAATCACGCCATCGAACAACGGGTTGGTTAAAATGCACAGTCTTCGCGGTTTGGGTCATGCACTCCGTATGCCAATGCGGCGTCTGTGGCATCATGCATTTTCTGGTGTGGCTACTAATGGTTGGAGGATGCCACGAGGCGGCCACGTGGCCACGGGCCACGGGCCACGAAAGGCTTGATTGTCCTTCTGAACAAGTTTAGTAGGTGTCATCTACCTGGCTGGGGAGATCTCAACCACCCATATTATTGGTTAGAAATACTATTGTAGATGGCACTGTATCTCAGACAATGACTGGTCGGTATCCGTGGAAGTGTCCATTTTTGTTCTATGAAACACAATTGCCTGGTGATTTTGTTTCACTCTTCTTCGCTCTACCCTCATATTTGGGTGGTGCTGTGCAGCTTCCTGGACTTTGTCAGAATCATCGGCAACCCAAACCGTTGAACCAACAAACACAGCTCAAAGCTGAAAATGAGCATGATGATAAACAGAATTACGTGCCTCAGTTTCTATGGGAAATCGCTGGGTTTCAGTCACTCTTTTATTAATTTGTAAATCTGTTTCGTTCATCAGTGCAGCATGTTATTATTCATCGTTTGGTGAGAAAAGTATCGTGGTAACTACGTTTGTCAGAGAAACGTCGTCTTCTTACCTTGTCAGTTCACATTATTCAACACATGCTGATTCCAAATTCAGCATTGTGTTTCGAGTGTTGAAACGGTTAGAGAGAGGTGCCAGTAGCCAAAAGATATCGGTCTTCGATCGTTATGACCAAAACGCTGAGACGATGGGGCTGCGTGACTCGTCTTGAATTACACGCAAGCCCGTGTGCTACATAGTCTGGTCATGGTTGCAACGGTGTGTTGAGACCGTCTGCTAACTCGACTGGGTTAGAAGGCCTGCGCGCTGTGTAAGCCTTTCCGTTAAGACTCTAGATTTATGAATTCCGTTCCACACATTTAGTACCCTCGGACGATCACTAAAAAGCATAGGTAAAGAGCGAATCACGCTAGGCTGGTTGAGGGTGGGAATGATAGTGAGTGTGCTTGTGAGTGTGTATGCACAATCGGGCGCGCGTCCGAAAGTTCAACGAGCAATTGTTGCATGATCGCGAGCGGAAGCGTGCGGTACGCAAAGGGACCATCGGTGCCATAGGTCGCGGTGACATGACTATATGGCATTGCGATGCGTGCGGCCGCGAATGCGCTGGCCGTTTGGGGCTAGTAGGTCACCAACCTACGCATAGTACCCTGTCGGCGAAGAGCTGGCGAGTACGTTAGGCTCAGGTAGGTCATATCAGTATATCCATTCTACTTCTGTTAATGACTGCATCGGCCAACATCCTGGTCGTTGACAATTGATCCGCTCTTATTTTCAGAAACTTGAGTGTCTGTGGTCTTCTATCCAAATGGACGAAATCGTATTCTTCGCAAATTAAACCCATGGTAATAACGACAATAGTATATTAAGAACAATAAGGGTCACCCAGGCGATCGATTTGAGGAAGCGATTGAAAGGAAAGAGTCGTGTATTTTCTGTCACGGCTCTGTTAACTAAACGAGGCCGACGCCTACTCTTTCTAGTTCGACCCTGTAAGCAACAAATCATAATTTCGAGATTTCCAATCTGACAAGTGTGTTGTTTGATCAGTTTATAACTGTTGTTGTTGGTTACCGGATAAACTCATAATTCAATGTAATAATTAGAATTTGCGTTTCTGATTCGAAAGGCATAAACAGGCTGAATAGTCTGAACAAAAACTCAATTTGTAAGTCATACGCGTTCCATTGTCTGGTGGAGAAAAAGCGATCATTTCAACTTAGTGGGTTCTTTCCTCCTGCTGAAATTGCAGATTGAACCGAACCGACTGCTCTAATTTCGCTTGGGGTGTAAATGTCCACATCGTTCTCATCGCGTAGCAGCCGACCAATTTAACCGAATGCATTTCGCGTCCGGAATAAGCCCACCCTTGGTACACCTATGCCGCTGGGCGTCCATCCGTCTCAGAGATATGTATTTACTATATTTTGGAGAAATGGATATTTCCGGACCCAAGCATAGGCGGTTATTTGAAGACCCAGAGCTGTCAAATTGCCAGACTCCTCTTCGGGCACTAGTGGTAGGATTCAGTTAACATCAGAGCGGTACTTCTAGCGTCACTAGCTCCGCAGTCGCCTAAACAAGCACCAGGCTCTCATGGAGGACGCGCCACATTTTGCCACGAGTTCTTTTGTCTCTGGAACCAATCCACTGCCACTGACTGTAAAACGATTGTTGCATATTCAAGTCTCACTACGTATGACATTCTGTGGCTCACTTCGTAGTCCATGGTATGAAGGCAGAGCTTTCTTTCTCGCATGTTGGTTGATCTCAAAGTTCACCAGGCAAAGCATACCCGACTCGTTGCTGCTTCGAAGGGTAGCGAGCTTAAGAGACAGAGAAAACCTCACGAAATTCCTGGTGTGCAGTTATTAGTGTAAAATACTCTCCTGTAAGAGTGACTTCCTGTTTAACAATGTGGACTGGAACCTCTCAACTTTCGTTACTACGTCTAGCAAGAAGATGTCATGAATCGCGCTTCCATAAGCTAGTGTTGTTAATGGGAAAGCGTGAGAACACACGTTGGAGTCCGTCATAAGCTACTTTTGGTGATGAGACCATTGAACGTGTTAACTCACAGAAGCCTCTATACCTACGGAAAATAAGGCCCGAAATGCAACACTTCTATAAATATCCTCCAATAGCGCAANTGAAAAGATGCAACTTTTGGCCTTACTGGAAGGCTGGATTACAGAACCATCGGTTGTCGGATGCGTGCAACAGCGAGCTAGTCTGCACATGGTATTTATCGGAAATAGATATGTATTCGGCATATTTACTGACCAAGCAATATTCTGAGTGAATGGACTTGTACAAAAACCCATTATGACACATCAACAACCCCCAATGTTTTGTTATAAACCGACCTCAAAGTAACCCAAATCCTATGGCTTGGGCGAGGCTTGTTGACAGGTTCGTAAACTCAATTTGTCCTGATTGACGCACAAAATCTCAACATCTATACTGGAGAATACTTTCGCATTAGTTACGTTTTGGCTAGTGTTTATGGGTATATTATAGATTAGATGGCCAGGCGCTACCATGGTGCGCCAGTGTGATCTGATTCCGTCATCTTATTTCGTCTAATTCTGACTATGCAGAACACTTTTCAGAACAAAACAAATTCCAGTGAGTGAAGTTGGACATAATTCACATGTGATGGTAGCATTTGCACTTCCATCGACATTCCATTTGGAATGTTTTTTTAAATCGAATTTACTGTCGTTTTCGCCAGTGAATGGTGAGAATCAGTTACGCTGGCAACGGGCTTTTAACTTTTAATGTTCTGTGCCAATACTTCTGCTTGGAATTATTGCACTGTTTCTATTAGTGCAACTGCAATTGCCGAAAGTGTTCAATTGTCAAGGCTATTGTGGTTTTACTGCGTCGTCACCTCTGAGTAAAAAGTCGAGTTACAAACGCAGGTCGTGATTCAAACAAAATCACTTCAAAATCAGTGGGAAATCGGCTGAAGCCATGACTCAGTGTAGAGATGGATGAACAATAAAACTCGGAGACACCAATCCAAATGGGTCGGAATAATTGAAGTTAAGTGGTTGCGCCGAGCAGTATATAGTAGGACAAAAGATATACAGAAGACAATATGGCGTGAAAACGTGGCACTTCGTGCATGAGTAACTTTAGTTGTTACACAGACTGGTTGTAGAAAACAGTCGAAGGTATCACAGTCCAAGAATGATTAACACACACACTAATTACTTGTTAGCTCTAACAGACCCACGATATCCTTAATGCAGACAGCTTCAAATTTAGCACTTCTAAGTAAGTCGACGAAATGTCCTTCATCACAAGGTTCACAAGCGTGACGTAAATCACTGTGCGTTTCCAGCTCCCCCAGTGAAAAGCTGTGTTTAGTCCCAACAAAGTAGAATACTGACTAACTGTGCATCGCCAGCTGTATGCTGTCGTCACCGGACCATCGCTGTGGCTCGTAGACGTAATAAGTGTTCGACGATTGTTTTCGTTTCATACATGTATTCACTTTGAATACGTTCACTATTAGTGTCACCCCATAATCAATTACGTGCCATAGGTAGCTGACCAACTCCACACTGAATGTGAGCTGTCCGAGATTTATCCTATTCCATTTCTGTCGTTCTTTTTCGACGGTTTCATGCACGTTGGCGGCTACACCTGAGCTGACCATGATATCGTACGATGAGTCAGTCATTTCAACCTGTAGACCAGAGAACTAATGCCGCTGACATATCAAAGCACCAAATCTGTGGCACTAACCTATTGCAAGCTAGTGGCATCAGTGACCAATTTTTGCTTGTGTATGCAATCACAGAACTGTCTGCTTCTAGCTACCCTCAAGCTGGTGTCAACAAACATGGGTTACTGGAGCATATGCGGGAGGAAGTCAAACTACTCTCAGCGGATCGTTATCGGATTAACCCCTTATTGGGGGAGTTGTGAGGGTGTAGGAGTTCAAATGACCTCATTCGCTATTGACAAGTCGCCGTTCTTTCAACTGGAAAATCATGATAAACTCATCACCACACCTCCCATGCATTCGTCCGTAGACGTTCCTTAATGATCTTGTTGGGCCTGTCATATACGTCATCAGGTCGATAATCTGTCTAAAATATCGTGTACAATATACAATGTGTCCAGACACTGATATCCATTTGACCTACGTGTCAAAGACTAATGTGATCAATGAAGACGGCTGACTATTCGATGAACACCCAGCACACTGCCTGACAGGGACAGCCCGAGGACTAATCTGGCAAGAAATGCCTGAGATGGTCAACTGTTCCAATTCCGTCAGCAACGTTATTGTCGGTGCCACCGACGCATTACCTCGTTAATTGTTTGAGGTGGCTCGTGACAATGGACACTGCCACAAGAATTACTACGGTTTCGTCACAATTCCAGGCGACAAATCAAGAAGAATGACCATTCAATGCTGCGCAGTATGCTCAACAACACATGTTGTCTTAACACCTCCCTCCCCACGCGAACCAAACACCACGCAGTCTTACGATGAGGGCATCCGATTTCTGGACTTGTATAGCTCCATTCAACAAGCGAATTACAAGTCAAGAACTAATCTCACATAAACCCATTCGTCCGTGATGTCCCATAAACTTCCACTGCCTCAAATGGGGTCTGACAACAATCAAAGTCAATTCTACGGCGCTATCCAGATTTCGATAAGTCATAACATTTTGTTGTGCGATTCTTTCACTGACATGTATTCGGTAAACTGTTATTTATGCGTTATATATATATATATATTAACGTTATGCGCCTTCTCATTATACGTACCTTTTGTGCTAATAATTGGTGAGCCCGATGTGTCTTATTATTCTACAAAACCTAAATCATCAAACTTTCAGTTCACAGAACACTCCTGCCTACTTGCTGTTCAGCTTTCTCACTTTAGCTATCCACATTTCGTTACTAAATTTTTAGTCGCTGTCCTTTTTAGTGCCAGATTGTCTTTTATATTCGCTGTGCACAACTTGCATAGCTTCTATTATCTACGTTCACGTTCATGACACTTATCCACATCATTCTATTTAGTCTACTGCGATTGTATATTACTATCAATGCTCGGCGTCATTATTCTGCGCTGACCCATCGATGATCTAACTTCACTTTTGTACCAAACACCCAAACTGGAGTGAACAGCGCATTTTCTTACTAAGCATCTGAACTGTTCATCTCATATTGTTTTTGGTTTCTTTGCTCTAACTACAAGTGCAAGCCATACACGCCATTTAACCACAATGACTTTTTGTAACTTTCCTTCGTACCGACAACCAATATGAACGCTCCCATCCCTCTGAACATCCACTGTTTCGTGGAATAATTGGTTTCCTCCAAAGTGTGTCTTTTGTGTCTTTCCAGCAATGTCAGTAAACTTAGTCTGGGGAACTCAGTAGTCAACATGGCCATAAAAACCTAACATGCATCAGCCACATGGATCAACACGTCAGGGAGAGTCAGTTTTCTCAGCTATCTCTGTCGGATATTCCCAGGCTTGATACAACAGAGGTTTGATAACATGCAGATAATTTGACCAATAATATAAACATCTAGTCTGCTAGTCGACTGGACAAAAATTGCGGCTTCAAATAACATATTATTAGTCTGGAAACCATTTGTGAGCTTTTAACATTGGATGTATGAGGTGTGAGGGAAGAAATTGATGAGGTCTGAAGTGGGGTGAGGAGGTGGCTTATTTGCATATTGAACAGGCGCGCATCCGTTTGTTGCTCCTATCGATCGCCCGACGGACTGATTACACTGTTATCCAAAGCATCACACCAAACTGTTAAGGCTAGGGAGACCAAAACAGGTTAGAAACAGCCACATCGAAGATCTGAGTTCACAGCTTCGTTTCGGACAACTGTGGCTAAATGCATGGCCAGAGGTTGACATGGCACCCGCGATGACATACTCTCGTTCGTTCGGTTCATTCCGACAATTTCTGGTTCAAATGCACACCAGCCTCTGCTGACATCGGATTCGGTGCACATGTGGCTGTTGGTGAGCGTCAGTAGCAGCCAGCTGAGGTGCTCTGACTTGTGCCAGTTCTGTGCGTGCGCGTGCGCGCGATTGGAGAGTGCGTTGTGGGAGCTTGGTTGTGTGCCTGTGTTGTGTTGTGAGCGCTTGCTCATTTGGCCGGTGGGTTGTAACGTGGTTTGGATGGGTATGTGAGTTGCTGTGTTATGGTGTGGTGTGCTTGTGTGTGTTGCGTGTGCCGTGTGTGTAAGTCTTTCACGTTGAAACATTGATTTAGGATGTTGGGAAGATCTGGCGTTGAACCGGACGGCCTGACAGAATACGGTTCGGGCAGGCGTGCGAAAGTTCAACGAGCAATTGTTGCGTGGTCGCAAGCGGAAGCGTGCGGTACGCAAAGGGACCATCGGTACCATAGGTCACGGTGACGTGACTATATGGCGTTGCGATGCGTGCGGTCGCGAATGCGCTGGCCGTTTGGGGCTAGTAGGTCATTAACCTACGCATACTACCCCATCGGCGAAGAGGTGGCGAGTATGTTAGGCTCAGGTAGGTCATATAAGTATTTCTATTCTACTTCTGTTAATGACTACATNTCGCAAATTAAACCCATGGTAATAACGACAATAGTATATTAAGAACAATAAGGGTCACCCAGGCGATCGATTTGAGGAAGCGATTGAAAGGAAAGAGTCGTGTATTTTCTGTCACGGCTCTGTTAACTAAACGAGGCCGACGCCTACTCTTTCTAGTTCGACCCTGTAAGCAACAAATCATAATTTCGAGATTTCCAATCTGACAAGTGTGTTGTTTGATCAGTTTATAACTGTTGTTGTTGGTTACCGGATAAACTCATAATTCAATGTAATAATTAGAATTTGCGTTTCTGATTCGAAAGGCATAAACAGGCTGAATAGTCTGAACAAAAACTCAATTTGTAAGTCATACGCGTTCCATTGTCTGGTGGAGAAAAAGCGATCATTTCAACTTAGTGGGTTCTTTCCTCCTGCTGAAATTGCAGATTGAACCGAACCGACTGCTCTAATTTCGCTTGGGGTGTAAATGTCCACATCGTTCTCATCGCGTAGCAGCCGACCAATTTAACCGAATGCATTTCGCGTCCGGAATAAGCCCACCCTTGGTACACCTATGCCGCTGGGCGTCCATCCGTCTCAGAGATATGTATTTACTATATTTTGGAGAAATGGATATTTCCGGACCCAAGCATAGGCGGTTATTTGAAGACCCAGAGCTGTCAAATTGCCAGACTCCTCTTCGGGCACTAGTGGTAGGATTCAGTTAACATCAGAGCGGTACTTCTAGCGTCACTAGCTCCGCAGTCGCCTAAACAAGCACCAGGCTCTCATGGAGGACGCGCCACATTTTGCCACGAGTTCTTTTGTCTCTGGAACCAATCCACTGCCACTGACTGTAAAACGATTGTTGCATATTCAAGTCTCACTACGTATGACATTCTGTGGCTCACTTCGTAGTCCATGGTATGAAGGCAGAGCTTTCTTTCTCGCATGTTGGTTGATCTCAAAGTTCACCAGGCAAAGCATACCCGACTCGTTGCTGCTTCGAAGGGTAGCGAGCTTAAGAGACAGAGAAAACCTCACGAAATTCCTGGTGTGCAGTTATTAGTGTAAAATACTCTCCTGTAAGAGTGACTTCCTGTTTAACAATGTGGACTGGAACCTCTCAACTTTCGTTACTACGTCTAGCAAGAAGATGTCATGAATCGCGCTTCCATAAGCTAGTGTTGTTAATGGGAAAGCGTGAGAACACACGTTGGAGTCCGTCATAAGCTACTTTTGGTGATGAGACCATTGAACGTGTTAACTCACAGAAGCCTCTATACCTACGGAAAATAAGGCCCGAAATGCAACACTTCTATAAATATCCTCCAATAGCGCAATAATTTTGGTCCTGTTTTGTCACCCACCCCATATAACTACCAGTTGGGCTTTACCCATAACCATAACCAAGACCATAGAACTCATCCGTTATTGATAAGCCTGGCCTAATCACACATGCATGGAACGAGCGGTGCGGATCAAAGTAACCGCGTTCCGGGCGCCAATGCTTCACAAACAAGTGATTATCTTCATATGCGCTGATTAGTAAACGTGCCGAAGTTTCATGCTATATACAGTGGCCTAGTTACAGGTTAAATCACTGTTGCTTAATTGCTTGGGTGAACCTGCTATCATCCATTAGTGCTCGTACTTTTTATGTACTCTGGATAACCCACAACAAGTAAACATATCATATGTGCATGAGAAACCTAGCGGTTTGCGCGGGGTGGTGAGCAAACGAGAATAACACAACTATCACTAAGGTCATTTCAGTTATGTCCAATTCAAGTAATCATTTTTTATTTGAACACTATATCTGAGTGCGTTAATCGTATTCCTGAAGTTATTGGTGATGTGGAAAACGTTGGCTACCGCAGTACGTTCATATACGATTTCAGCCGTATCGTGTTACGTATATTGCTTACTGTACACAGTGTTTCGACAATCTCATTAGAACTGCTGGTGCCCGAATATGTTTGGTTGAAATTACGAAACACACACTTAAAGCAGGAACCGAACTGTTTGTTCCGGAGTACTGAGAAAATTCTTCAAAGTTCATTCTGGAAATGCAGCCCACGGAGCTGTGCGGTTATGTTGCGCGAGCGTATAAGGATGAACTCCTAGACCTTAAACAACATGGCAATCAACATTTCTCTGCTTTCATAGCATGGTGGTCAGGTTTGTGTGCTGTTTTCACCCGGCTGGCTATGCTGACAGGCACGTGCTGGTTGAACGATGTCAGTTTGACAAAAGGGTAGCAGCCAAACAGAAGGCGAATGTGTTGGGTGCCAGTGTGCTCTGTTTTGTTTCAGCTTGATATTTGTTCTTACTTGGTTCGATTTTGTGTGTCTGTGCAATGTTTGTCTCCACAACAGTATTGCTCTTATGAGTGTAGACGTTATAGATGTGTGGATCTCGAGCCTGTGCGTAGCTGTTGCAACTGAATGTTTGTTGGTGATCTTCTTTGTTGTGGTAGGGTGTGTTTGTGTGTCAGGTAAGTCTTTCACGTTTTGATATTGATTTTAGATGTTGGGAAGATTTGGCGTTGAACCGGACGGCCTGGAGAAATACGGTTCAGGCGGGCGTGCGGTACGCAAAGGGACCATCGGTGCCATAGGTCGCGGTGAAGTGACCATATGGCATTGTGATGTGTGCCGCCGCGAATGCGCTAGCCGACTGGGATTAGTAGGTCACCAACGATTTAATGACGCACCGTCGGCGAAGAGGTGGCGAGTACGTTAGCCTCAGGTAGGTCATATAAGCATATCCACTGCACACCTGTTAACAACTGCATCGGCCAACAGCCCGATCACTGATAATTAATCCGCTTCTCTTTTCAGAAATTTGGGTGTCTGCGATCTTCCCTCCATTCTTTTCTTTGGCTTTGTTGGTGCATTGTATGATGAATGGTCTGCCTGGCTTTTTATAGTTCAGTGAGAAATTTGCTTTTCATCCCTATCTTCTTTAGGTTGTACTAACCTGCACTCCTATACTGCAACGCTTCTTGTATTGCACTTCAAAGACCTTTCTTCTCAACGTAGATCTCGTCATTGCAGCCTCTCTCTGTTTAGTGTCCGAGAGATAAGAGTTTCCTTTCCTTATTAGCCAATCAAGTGACTAATCAGCATTGGCCGGCTGGACAGAAAGGCCCCACTGGCACACCTGCCGATCTTACTCCTTCGAGTTTACACTGGATATGTGGTGTGTTGGTGGAACTGCGGTTGGTGCAGCGCAAGCCAATTGCAGTGATGGCTAAGCGCAGGCGTGCTTTCGCTTCGATCACTGTTACAGGCCAATCCGTATCGGATGCCGCCAACCGTGTTTGCGTGTCACCAACTGTCCTGAGGCCGAGGCTGTTGAGCTAGATGTTTTGGTTGAGGGCCTTTCTTCGTCCTCCCATCAGGATCTTTATGCCGTCGCAGTATCCATATTCTATGTAGACGATGATTACACAAAACAAACCAAATTCCATACTGCAGCGGCCGTCGCACAAGATAAACCGATTCGCCCTATCTGTTGTTTGCAGCAGGGTGGACAGGGGGAAATAGTCAACTGCCAAACCATCCTCCTTCCCCAGTCACTAACCCCTCAATGACCCCTCCAACACGAGCTCCGGAGCAGACAATGATCACTTCAGTGTTAGTAGCCCAAAGACCTACGTGAGGCAATCTCTGCGGTGCACGACATTCTCGGTCTTGATCCGTATACAACAGACATGGAATTTGAGCTCGCAGCTGGATCGATGCACCAGGACAGAACGTCAAGCCGCACTGCACACAATGCCGCGGAACTGAGCCGGTGTGTCAGCGATGTAGCAGCCTTGGGTGAGACAGGGCTTGCATGTGCTGGGTACACATTCTACTGAATAGATTACCTGGCAGACTGAGCTCTGGATCATGGTGTCTGTTTCACAGTTGCTGACCGCATTAATGCGCTGATGTTAGGCGAACGGCACGGCATCAGCCGTTGGGTCCTGTCCATACGTCTCTTTCTCGGTTGAGATAAGCGAGAACGGTGATCGTCTACTCCACCTCTGTGCTACTCACGACCTAGCTGTCACAAACAACCGATTCCAACTGGATGCGAACAACATCACGACGTGCACTCATCCACGAAGCGGTCAGTACCACTTGCTTAACTACGTGATTGTGCGGGTCGACGACGTTTGTGAAGTTAGTATCACGCGAGTAATGCGCGGTGCTGCCTGTAGCGTAGGTCATGGGCTGGTCTGCTTATTGTAGATCATCCGGACAACGGCAGAAGTTGGATATCCAACGACTGAAGAACTGCGAGACAAGGGGTGCTTTCCAAGCTACCGTTGCTGCCTGTNGAGACAAGGGGTGCTTTCCAAGCTACCGTTGCTGCCTGTCTGCACGACGCTGTTGTATCCAATACTTCCGAGGATATATGACAACAGCTGAAGGGACAGATCACAGTAGCAGCCACCGAGACAATCGCTGTCGGATGCCAGAAACGTCCTGACTAGTTCGACGACAACAACGCAACCATTTCCAACTTGGTACGAGAGAAGAATGCGTGTTCATCACCGCCGCGATTGGCTTGGACAATGAAGACAAGTGAGTGACAATACGACGTATTCGCCCTTAACTAGCCAAATGTGTTCGAGGAATCAAGGACGATCGGTGGAAGAAGCAAGGTGAGTGGATGCAGGGCTGTGTTGATCGCTGACAACATAATTAGTTCTATACTTCGCCTAAGGCGAATTTCAGTCCATCCGTCCAGTCTACCAAAGCACTGGTTTTTGTGGACACCGGCTGTTCGTGCATCCAGCCAGAGGACATCATGAAAATCTGTCGGAAACACTTTGATAGTTTATTAAACCGTCCTGCTACAACTAACTGGGTGGCCGTGAATAGCTTGCCGCAACAGGCCATCAGATCTTCACTAGCTCTCACCCCGGATTTGCCAGAAGTGCAGAAAGTGATTAGACGACTGTGCAATGGAAAGTCTGCAGGTGAGGATCGATTGCCAGGTGAGATACTGAAGGCAGGTGGAATGAGTTTAAACCGCACTTTGCTCCAGCCGGTTCGCTCTACCTGGCATCAGAAAGAAGTGTCTGGAGTGTTCAAGGATGCTCTCATCGCAAATTTGTTCGAAGATAAGGCTAGCAAGCTGTTGTAACTCGTACGCTTGTCCTTCGAGCACGTAAAGAGATAACGGAAAAGCGGTCAGTAGAACGATGCATAACAGAACGATAGTCAACGTTAACGAACAACGGACTACGGAATTTGCAGGACTAGTTCGAGACTTCCCGGCCCACCCAACCACCCGAGGCTAATGCATGAACACAGAGAGAAGATTGGCCTCCGTACAGAGTTCCTTTATGTCACTCAATCCGAAGAAAACAGTCACAAACCAGATAGTATTTAAAAGGTTTGTGACCAATCAGAAGTTTAAATCAAAGGTGGACCAATGATGAGCTGAACAGTACAATGATGCGCGGAGGCAGGATGAAGGCATGTGAGCGTTGGGGCGCCAGAGATTTGGCACAAGGATTGAAGGACAAAGTGGCGCATGACCGTGACAGCTATGAAGGTCACACACAAGTGTACTTTGTTAGTTTTTGGCCCACAGTATTTTCGGGGAACTGGCGACCTCCCCGAAACAAGCAATGCCACGTGAGTTATCGGGGCACCATTCATATGAGCTGCGCAGGCAATGTGCTTGTAAGAATGTTTCTGAATCGATTTGAGATGGATGTTTCGGAGATCAGTGTTCCGGAGCTGGTGTGCGTTCGTTGCGTTGTATGCGGTTGGTCGTTTGGCCGGCTGGTTGTAACGTGGCTTGAATGAGAGTGAGTCGACGCTGTTCGAAATGACGGTGACAGTGTATGAGTCGCTGTGTTTTTGCGTGTTCTGGTGTGCGTGTGTGTAGGTCCGGGCAGAGGTGCCGTTTCTGCAAATTCACCCCCAAATTCACGTTGTTAGTAGCTGTACGAATTTCTTCTACTTGTGTGACACCTCGTCCACCGATTTGTTCGTTGATCCCGAGTCAAGAGCTCGTGTGGAGAAGGCTAGTGCTGCTATCGGACATCTTGAAAAACGTCTTTCCGAAGAACACAGCCAGAAGATGGCCACCGAGCTGTTTGTCTACCGCTCAATAGTGCTGTCCATTCTGCTGTGTGGCAGTGAGACGTGGACATTGTATCAGCGGAAGATGATCCATCTGAGCCGCTTCCATGTTCAGTGTTTGAGGCGCATCTTGGGTATTCGGTGGTCGGACATGATTCCGAACACTGAGGTACGGTGGCGAGCGGACATGGACGGGATGGAAGCCATGTTGATGCTGAATCAGCTGCGTTGGCTCGGTCACGTCCGTCCGATGTGTGATGACCGTAACCCGAAGCAGTTATTGTACGGACAAGTGAAGTCAGGTAATCGAAATCCCGGTGGTCAGAAGCGGAGATACAAAGATGTTGTGCAGGTACGTCTTTCACGTTTTGACATTGATTTTAGATGTTGGGAAGATTTGGCGTTGGCCCACAATTTCAACGAGCGGTTATTGCGTGGCGGCGAGCGGAAGCGTGTTGTACGGAAGGAAATCATCGGTACCATAGGTCGCGGTGACGTGACCATATGACGTTGTGATGTGTGCGGTCGAGAATGGGCTGGCCGATTGGGATCAGTAGATCACCAATTTAATCATAATGCGCCGTCGGCGAATAGACGGCCTGTGCGTCAGGTTCAAGGAAGTCATATCGGTATATCCATTCTATTTCTGATGATGATTGTATCGGTCAAAGCCATGGTCGTATGACAACTAATCTACTCTTCTTTTCAGAAATTTGGGTGTCTGCGTTCTTCTGCCCATTCTCTTCTTCAGCTTTGTTAGTGTGTTGTATGATGAATGGTTTGTGTGGTCTGTTGGGATTCCAATCTGAATTTGGTTTTTCATCCTTACCCTTTCTAGAATGCACTGGCATGCACTCCTGTACTGGCATTCTCCTTGTATTACACCTCACATATTTATCACTGCAGTCTCTCTGTCTGTTTACTCTCTGAGAGATAAGGGTTTCTTCTTTGTGCTAGCCTATCAACTGGCTAAACAGCGTTGGTCGGCTGGACACATAGATCTCACTCACACAACCAGCCGACTGAACAGTATATCCTGCGGGAGAGCATGCAAGCGTAGGTAAACCAGCCGAATAACTTGGAATGAGGGAACTACACGGAACGTCCACAAACACTGGAGGAATTTAATGTGGTCATTATCTCGGAATGCAATGCAGTCTCATAAACCAATTTACAATGTATACGGTTGCCATGCCTAAGGGGAATGGTTATTTACATGCAAAATGACAGACTACATTTTCACCATCTCCTGTGAATTTATGTTTTATCTACTGGTGCTCTGCCTTCTTTTCATGTCTGCACGATCGATAATATCGATCTGTGAGGATAACAGCACATCTGTAGCGGTAGGTGGCAGATTCATCTACTCTGGATTCCATCACCTCTGTGGTCAAGGATGAATCAAGTGAGAGTTTCACCGTAGGTTACTCGATCGACACATACGTGAGAAGCAATCAGCATTACAGTTTTTCTAGCCACTATAATACCTCAGCCTCACAGGGTATCAGCTGCACATGCCTGGCAGAATTTTGTTTCATTGTATTGTAGTGCTCCTTGCCGAAACGATTGCAACCAGTATCTTAATCGAATTTACTATTGTTTAGTTCCATTTACTTTTTCCATACACCCATAACTCGTTCACAACCATTTTTCATCAACCAAGGCAAAGATAGGGAAGCGCAAGCAAAGATCTTTCTGTCTCCTGTAACAGTCTGTGAACATCTGAACGGAAGCGGTTAAAATATACTGTGGATTAGTGTCTCACTAGGGTGATGTTTCGGATCGTGTGTAGTGGAACACTATATGGTAAATATTTTGGTGCGCGGCGCATTTAGTCATTATTCACAGATACGCGTTAACCAGACGTCATATTTAAGGTAAAGCCTGACTATTTGCTGCAAAGAATGTACAAGTTGCCTGCAGAAAACTGTGAATGCTATCGATATGCGTATATCAGTTTATCTCAGGTATGCGATCTCTCTCTAGAGTGATGAACTCGTTCAGACGAAGGTGTGTGTGGTTGCTGGCTGGCAAAATGAACCGAACTGAGAAGAGTTTGATCCAGCATAACATGAACAGGGTCAGACGGTGAAACATACATACACACACAGACCGAATTAATCAGGACCTTTGATGAAATGGAAGTATCGATTCCAAGCCGCCATCAGAAGCATCCACACCTACAGTCTGCAGAGTCCTAGAGAAATCGGTTTGCGAGTAAACAGGACACTTGTAAGGATTACGCTACCTCTCTTACCCCGCCCCGCCCAGTTCGATCAGAACTCACATGTAACAACATATTGTCTTGGTTCGTAATCATATGACCAAAACCCGTGTGATGCGAGTGATTTATGTCGACCAAAACTAAACAGCCTTCGCATCCTGGATATACCGTTTTCCAGGTTAGGTTTCGAACAGTCTTTTAGTGATTTATAAATCAATCGTTTATGAATGCAGCCTATTTAATGCATAGTTTGGTGATTGCACAATCCGTTAGGGTACTATCGTATTTTTACCTTCTCCATCTTAGCTCATCGATGCACGCTGGTTTTCAGCCCAGTCGTTTTTTCACACACCGGATGCTTGCAGAGATGTTTATCAACAGCCATGTGCTATCGACCGTGGATCGTGTGGCCCAACCACTGGAACGGTGGGGCCGAGCGACTTCATTTGCAATGCGCTTCCACCCCGACTGCATGCGCAGCCAGCTGTGTGGCGCCCGTTCGTCCACCCGACTCGATCAGTGGGCGCGCGCGTTCTGTAAGCTCTTTGATTTGGGTTCCGGATTTTGTTGCAGGGTCCAAATGCGGAGGCCGTACCGTACATGTAACAGTCACTCCACAGTCAGAAACGCAGGTGCAAATTCTTATGCCCGAGCTACCTCATGGGGTTTGTAGGTCAAAGGCTTACCCGAAATGTTTTGCTAAATGCAGACACACCGTCTGAACCGGGTTAGTGAACGCTCCCAGCACACCGACCCAGTCACACAAGTGCGCCCATTTCTTGTCAAATTACTCCGGTCTTTTGAGCAAGCTAGGTTTGGGATCAATAGCACCTGCTTATTGCTGTGTATGCGTCAAGGCCGCCAGTGTGCTCCACACTCGTGCCAAGGCTTCGAAGTGTGCTCTGATTGGTCGCGGCTTCGACGACCAACGGGTCACTCATCCATGCACTTTAAAATGACCCGAATGCTTGTAAATGCGACAATACGGTATGCATTCCTACTGAGTCTCTTGTTCTCACTACACTTGTCCGTAAGGCATGTAGTAGATGGGGCTCGAATACAGATACAACAGTTATTGAAAAACGTCCCAGCTTTTGAAATGGAACCCAGGGATATAACCTAGCATACATTACTGCGACTAAACAGAGCATACGACATTACGATGTTCCACTAACGAAGTGTGCTAGCACATGCAAGATTGTTCGGAATAGCCGATACCTTTATTTTCTGAGTATCCAATGTACAGCCGACTTCGGTGTGTTACACTTTTGAGATTGCCAACGAACGATGTCTAGGGGTTGTTTTTTACGCGTCACTGAACATCACTAGCAAAACATTTAACCGTTGATATGTAGAGGTGATCATTTTTTTCAGGCCATGACACCGTTTTCTGCAGTGATCTTTTCAACAATCCACGAACAATTTTCTAGCTAATCAATCCCGTATCCACACTTTTCATCAAAACTCGCTAGTGATCACTTCTGCACTTTCACCACAAGCCACACACAAAAAACTAGTTCAGTAGACTGTTCAGTCTTCAGAGTACCGACACGTCGTCCTACTAATCACTGCCCAATTATACGGCCTAGGCTTAGCACAATACCTCGTCCAGACGAATGTGCGCATGACCACCTCTTCAGTAGGCTGAACTGGGTGGAGTGGGATCCAACATGATTCAACATAACTGCGGTCACACACAGAACGAGTTAGGTTCCGGAGGGCTCATAGTTCCGACCTGCCTACTGTCGACTCAAATGATCGATTCTAAACCACCGTCAGAATCGTT
>QNGE01008022.1:0-19418 GCA_008508345.1 Paragonimus westermani
GCTACTCTGTCGTTCTCATGACTTCAATGGGTATTTTCGTCCAAACATGTCGATCATCAAAATTGACTAAAGCATCGTTCATTTGGGGTTGGTCCAATATCCGTTTTGAAACGCTGTCACATAACAACGTGCTCGTAAAATTACCCAACTTTGCCCCGTCCATTGCTATTGTTGATGAGAATTGCAAGCTTTGAAGACAAACAGTTCTTGTTTTTCCTAATTGTTACGTATCACTTGTTTCCCAAAGTAGTACCTATTAGCAGTACCACCTTTGATTGGGCATTCAAAAGCATGGTGACACCCTAAGGTGACCGTGAATTCCATGTGATTTCATGGTTTCCTCATAGTACTGTAGGCCCACCTCTAAGACATTCGTTGTGAATGGAGCAAGGCAGTTCGAAAAATTGGTCTCAAAATTATTCCAGTGTGATTGTTTATCTTGGTGAACAAAATCTGGAGACTATTCCCATCAAAAGTTTCCACTGAAGACTCCTTAATAAGAACACTCACCAACTGGACTTTCCTGTCTGTGGTACAGTCACAGTTAGCATAAGATTTTCTGTGAAAATTTCGTTTTTATACTGGCATTAGTACTTAGTGACCGGCCGAAATTTGGCCTTCATGCAAGTGGTGTATCCCTAACGCGTGCTTTTAAAGTGATATTGTCTACTTAAAAGTTGGAACAAAAATTTTATTGGATTGGCACTTAAACAGAATCATTGCGTAGTCTGTGTTAGCTCCTTCAGCACAGGCTATTGAAGTAGACAGCAAAAGCCAGGTTTCGTCATCCATCCTAACCTGCACACAGGTCGAAAATTAAGGAACGATGGTGTTGCCTAAAAGTAAGGTTAAAGTTGAACCAAAATTTGCGGGGTAATTCTCAAAACATTTACTCAAGAGCCCTTGAAATGACATTGTAACTATTGGAACACCCCATATTAAGCATTTATTATAGTTGGAAAACAAAAGGAAATTGTGAAAGATATATGAGTTTAAAAGAACTCCACAGAAGTTGTCCCACTTGATTGCTTCAAAAAGACACAGTCGTAAGCTATTTTTAAAAGCCGTGGAGTTGCATATGACTATTTGGATGAGAGTAGTTTTTCCGTTCTTAAACTTATTAAATAGTTTGTGCTGTGTTTTCGGAAGGTAACGAATGAGGTATCATCATAGTTTCATGAAGAGAGTTGAAATGTTATACCTGTAGGTGAGGCTTGCTTGTACAACAAAGTAATTAACATCACATAAGTATATGGAACAGTCAGTCTTGGTAAGACTGGACTGTTAACAGTTGTATAAAATAACCTCAAAACTATAGAGTATAGATTCGACTTCCTTCTCAACACTATTATTGTCCGAATATATTTCAAAAACTATGAATGCAACCTGTTGACTTATGGTGAAAGCATTCCAATTATCTTTGCAAGGTACATGGGAATGGTAACTAAATTTGAGAAAATTAATAGGTTTTCTACTGGATGTCCTTTGAATAAAAGCAATACGAAACGGTTTAATCGACAAAAGGGATCACGGTAACTTCAAGCCACATTCAGTTTATTATTATGTGACACGTCCGCGGACGGAGTCTTGTAATTAGGGTGGTATTTGAAAACAAACTGCGCTTGTGTATTGCACTGCCATGTGAAGAGTACTAATCGCTGATACGATAAAACGACTAAGTCAGCTGGCAAACTCAAGATTCACACACGGCACAGTACATTTTATTCCATATATACTATACACCTCACTTCAGCCTATCTGAAATACTAACCTGACTGCAAAACCTGTAATGCATACATTTCATCCAGATTTCCACTTACAGATTTGGAGAACAGATTAATTCATCGATCGTAGAACAAGTGAGTAATCTAAGGTAAATTGTACATTATTCTTTGAAACATATGCCTGAATTGTTAACTGGAAAGAAGTTAACGTACACGATAAACGTCCTTCTTCAAGTCGCTCCAGTTTTTAACCAGGAAGGCCCACTCTGGTTCCTTTTAAGCAGATCTCATGCTGTCAAGTTAGTTATGATTCGCAGTTGCACGTAACTATATTGCATTTTTTCAGAAAATGTAACGGAACTTTTCGTAAAATTTTGAAGTGCTAGGAAAGTTGAATAACCACTGGGATATACAATGCATCACGCGCCAGTTATTCAATAGAGGAAAATTGTTGTTATGTTCGAACAACTGAACAAAAGCAATTCGTACAACGGTGCATATATCTCCGCGTTCCGCTGGTTGCAATTGTCAACACATTGCAGTAAATTTTGAGTGAGACTTCAATTATTTTTTGCACTGAATTCTAAAAATCGAAAGGAAAATATGGGCACTTTTTAATATACTTAAACAATTAAACCGATGCGGAATGACTAAAATAAATCGTTAAAAAACTATCGTTTATTTATTATTAACAAAACGGTTTTGCCCTTATAATCAGCCATTTTTATTGCCACTGAACTTACTCAGATGCTTGGTTACGTTTGAATGTGATACCTCCCACAAACTGCATGTCTAACCTTGACAGTGATATCAGTAATTAAAAAGGAGCAAATGGACTCAAAAGGAAGAGCTAACCAAGTCTCATTTCAGTAAACATATGCAGGCCCTATTGTCTACCATGCCATATGATAATTATACCTATTTTAGGCTTTGTATTGTAGCCGCTTTGATTACTGCATTGTGCTCCTATGCAACAAGCACCACGTATGATCTCTCTTTGTGGGTTCAGTGTACTCATGGTTACGCCTAATCGATCTTAGGGACCAGACTCAACTCACAAGATGGATAACGGTTCTAATTCACATCGGTGTGTTCTGCAGATGACAGACCAGACTCCAACGTATGCACTTCAAGAAACTGATCTACTTTAGACAGAATATTCTGTCAAAGGTGGATGTCTACAAAAATAGAACTGTGCAGATTGCTGACTTTAATTTAGGTTAGATTAAAGAAGTAACTTTGATCATCACAACACAATCGTGTGACAGACGTCTAACAGCACCTTCGTCTCCGGAAATTGGCAATCTACACTGATAAAAGTTCAAGGGTTGATGAATTGTTTCACGCAGGTACGTACCACTCATGACCATCACATTTAGGATGTACACCAAGATATGAAGACCGGCCAAATCTAGCAGCCTGTGTAAAATATTTGCTGGTTCGGGGTTGATCGAGTGTGAGCAAGCTTTCTGTAATGCTGCATATTCGGCTTACATTAGAGATAAGCAGCACACTGATTTTGCTGCTGTCACACATGGTTAAGAAAACATTGCGAGCAATCCAATATGTTGTCCAAAAATGGTCGAAGAATTCCATTTCTGTAGTTGTCCAACACAACGGATTTGCGAATTTATTCACTCCACTCAACACCACTTAACGCTAAGAATCAATTTCGTTTTCATGCAAACAAGACGAACTGCCGCTTGATTCACTCAGGAAAGGATGCTCGATAGAATCTTTCGCACGAATTCACCGAATTGATCAACAAACATCTTTTAAAACAAGATAACACACTAACTAACAAAAAATCACCTGTGAAAATTTCTTAGCAAACAAAAGATAAATTCAAATGAAACTGCAGTTTGTCATGTGAAAATGGTGAATTATTTGGCCCATGTGAACTTTCTGGCAGTGACTCACCGTGATAAACTCTGTCAACCATACAACAAGCAGATCATTCTGTTATACAACAATGTGAGACTGAATACAACTCATAAAGGTCGAAAGCACTCAGACAGTTTGACGATGAAAATTAGTATTGAATGACGTCGGCTAATAAGAAAGTTCGCATACATTTTACTAAGAGTTCTTGATGCCTCAGTGAAGACCTACAAAATTATCTTCCCGACGGTAAAGTGAACAGTGGTTAATTCAAGCGTACACAAACTTGGCTGTCCCTTCGCCGAGGATCAAGGCGTCAAACAATTAATCTGAAAACACCACACATTCGTTTTCCGCTTGAATGGAGGACATGCGAAGTAAGGATAAAATCACTTAATTGAGAGTCCACAACCAAAGAATTTAGACCACTTGGCATTTTTTGCGATTCATAAATAAGCTGTAATCTGAGAAATAATCAGAAATTCCCGGTTACGTAAGTTTTGACCTGACCAATCGCTGACTGCATGTGTTAAATTTTGCTGTTTGAGGCACACTGTCATTCCTTTCTTTTGGTAAAAATATGTCAACAAAGTTCAGGTGCATACTTGATGCGTACATTCGAGACACCATGTCAGGTACCGGAATAACTAGATCGCCAGAATTAGCACAGATATTCTTGAGCTGTTAATGTTCGTCAGCTTTTGTTTGTTGTATGTCGCGGTACGATTGTTCAACATTTCGTATCCCACGCATTTTATTGCCAACCCTCTGAAACCAAAGCAATCTTTCATCGCATAGTTTGGTGTGTACAAGCACTCTCAGCTTAACCTAATCTATAACCTTCTCAGGAATCAGTTGAATTCTGCGTTTGCCAATGAAAAACGAGCAGAAAGTAGAAAAACAATACGTAACGCAAAGCAACCTCTCAGATGTCACCTGAATATTTTGCCCATTTAGATTACTCAACACTGAAGCGTTTAAAACAAAACATTTAAAAATTTATCACGGAACCACGAGAGGATTGTAGGGTTTACGGTGTTGGATTTGTGATGGGCAGAATCGTACGAAATTTGTCTGGTCTATTGAATGCATTGTTTCAATTTTACATCTGGAGGTAGAAACTAAGGCGTTCCGAGACGAAAAAACGTCTGGAGATAAAAAGAAAGGCTTACCAGGTACAGTGCTTTTGTCCTCTAAAATTGGTTTGACTAGGGATTTTGGTAGTTGAGATCTGAAATGATTTCCGGCGCACAACTCTGGTTTCATGTGTTAGCGTACTCTATCAGTTAAGCCTTTTTATCACTTTCTTAGGCATATTTCCCAGGATTGAAGCCGCCAAACAACCGGAAGAAAATAATATTCATTACGTATTAAACAACTTCGTTTTACTTGTCTGCGGCTTGAGTTAGCCAAACATTTTTGTGGCCAGCAGCGTTTGCTACTACATCAGGCTTTGACTGTGGCAGAAGACAGGGAATGTTTATGCTCATTTCTCATCTAAAGCAGTGACCTACACCTCAGCACTCGTCGTTCAACCCATAACTGTTCTGTAAGACGTAAAGCGTGATTACTGAGATCGGGAGCGTTTAAGTGGGTTTCTTATGACAAGTCCGCTTAAGGCCAGCAGGCCAAAGAGTAAACAGAAATGAAATCCCTACTCATCGATCGTACAACTCAAAACTTCGGATTGAAAACAGGTATAACGAACGTGTGCTGAGGGGAAACAGATAATACAACAGTGGCTGCGAGAGAAATTTATATGTAAACGTGTTTGTTGAAGCAGTTTGTAGAGGGTAAGGATGACAAATGAAGTATCTTCCGGTGCAGGGACCTCTGCGAACTCTCAGCACAAGTGGAACAAAGAATAGGGGGTGCACAAAACCAAAAGCTATCTCCAATTACGCTACTGGTTGAAAAAATAATTTATGTGAGGATGAGAGTATGTTGCTTTTTACCAGTGGTTTCTAAACTTTTTGGCCCAGCGCCTAGTTAGTTACACAAAACCAAAACAGCTAAAAGTAATCGTATCACACACCATACTGGGCTGCATGTAAGTTTAACAGTCACTATGATGAACACTTCTGGTATGGTGATATCATTATATTATTAATACATCGGAAGTCATTGGAAAACACCAAGTCTAACTAACGCCTTGTTTTATGTCTAATGTAGTGAATGCAGTAGAGACTTTGGCATCCGCTCACAACACCAGATACCAAGTTCACTATCACTTCCCAGTTTTCCCAGTACTCCAGATTATACATAACTAGTGTCCAAGACTGGACGTCTCGTTGAATTCAGCGTGTTATTTGCTAAAATCTCATCGAACTTCGCAAGCAACTCATTGCGTGATGCATCGGGATATGCGCAGTATACTCGGAGGTCACGGCACGACTCTGGTAGTTTTTAGCCCAGCCCATTAGAGCTGGACAAATGGAACAGATCTCGATAATCGATGTTAGTTTCAGTTTGCGGTAGCCTTCACAAAATTATGGAAAATAATTTTGTCTCATTCAGCACTTCACCGCTGCCACGCATTTACGAGTTAATTCTATTAGGTTATGAATATTAATACGAAGGATAGGTAACGTTGTAACCGGTATTTTTCATAGATTACTGCCTCAAACAGTCTGTTGTAAGGGAATTCGATTATTGCACAAAATTTTGCCGAACAGCTGGTTCCCGACGGTCATCTTGCTTATGTTTGCAGCAAAACGCCTCGAAAGCCCCGTTGTTTTCATATATCGCTTGGAACAGTCACTAATTCAAGAAGTGAGAATTGTCTCTATTTATTGCGGTATTGATAATAGTCAGACACAGAGGGAGACGTTCGATTTTTGTTACTAGATGTCGCTTGCCAATCGTACAGTAAATTATAAATATGTTCCACAGGACTTATATCGAAGAAGTAATAACTCCATGGGTCTCTTTCCTTACATGCTTGCAAATAGTACCTTTTTCTCCAGAAAAATATTATAAAGCAGGAAACAGTGATTCCGATTTTTGTTTTCACCTGCCGTGCACAAAACAAATGTTTACGAACCAGATGCAAATAAGCAGCGTTGTTTCATTCCCTGATAACGTTGATTCAGCAAGTTTTCGTTCAACGTAATTGATCATTATTATGCCACCCATGGCTCCCTCGACAGTTTTACAGATTTATTCTATTTTCCCTTATACGGAATTGTTGAGAGTGGTCACTTATACAGTATCGCAGGTGACTTTTACAAAGCCATGTTCATTGGTAGTAGACTGGTTTATATCCCAAACGTATGACTCTTCCGGATGATCACGCAAATTTCATGCGAAATGCAAAACCTCCTCACCGTTTTGTTGTGATTTATTGTCAAACATGGCTCTCAATATGGTTAACTTTTGAAAGTTATCACAAATTGGCTGGAAACAATACAAAATAATATTGGTTTTATCTGAACATATGCGTCTGTACTCCAGGGTGCTTAATTGTTTCATCTGAAGAATTCTCACGTGACACGCAACTTGTCAAATTATAGCTACTAGCTGCGGCCCAAACTCCATAAATCAATAAGTCCAACATTTTCTTTTGGTTCATAGTGCATCACTCATTCTAATTAGTGATTCTAAATCGAAAACAAAAGGGTTTAAAGGGCTCCAGTTCTACAAATTCTCAGCCCACCCGAAGTTCAGGTAAAACCGACAGGTTAAGCGTCAAGCTGCCAGAAATCACAACGGTTGAGTGAAAATTTCTCTTAAGTGCCCCAAGGAATGACTTTCATCATTTTAAACTGCACAGTTGCCTATTGAAACCATGTCGGCTATGTACAAAGTCTAAAACAATCTCTAATGTAGTGTCAGCTCTATTGGTTTCGATATTTTGTCACCATGGAACATAGTCGGTTGGACAGATATTGTGGAGAGAGCCGCCCAGATGATTGATTAAACCGAGGAAAAACGCAGCGTCTGACACTGAATGTAGTAGCTAAGCGATACGATGCCTAACTAATTATTTTACCCGCCTGTTTTGTCCTATTATAGTGGGTAAAAAATGAGTTTTATAAAGTCTGCGCATGCTAACTTGGGTGGTGTTTCAGAGGTTGGAGTGGTGATGCTTTGACAGTGATTTGGAAAATTCAAGCCAATTCGTGATGAAACGTATCGGCAATTCCATGCAATGCATGTTCCTTTGTCGTTCTTTTTAACAACAATTCCGAGCCTAATATTTACTCAACCCCACTTTCATGCAATTCCTGTTTCTGCGTCTACTATCATCCACTTTTGGGAACACTGATGCCAGTGTACGGAACTCACATAAACCTGACAAGTTTGCATTCCATTTGGTGAATGTTTTCAAACTCGATAGCATAACATCTATAGAGCACTGAAATTATCCTCGCTTGTGCATACACATTCATCATTATGTGTATGAATGTATCCATTCACACACTGTCAAATACGGAAGTGTTGAAAATGTTTGCTGGTACTCAGCGGACCACGTCTTCTCTTCAAGCACTTACTGCAAGCTTCCATTTTTTGGGTCATTCATCGTCAAGTTTTTGATAGTGTGTATACACCTTGGTCTTCATTTACACTTTACATGCTCGGTATGTTGTTCCGAGTTGAATAAGGAAATATATTGCCAGTCATCATAAAGAATGGGGAGCTGTACGGGGTTCCTGGGTGGCAGAGATTAAAAAGCTGATTATGTGTTCATCGATTTTGAAGAAAGGATGTTGTACGGTGGCACACCACGTTTATTTGCACCAAGAAGTTGGACTTTGACGAATACGGTATCAGTGTTTTTAAAAAATATGCTCACGCTGTCTGAGTTTCAGTTCCGTTCGCTTGCTTAACGCGGTTCTTGCAAAAGCCAGAATTTTTCGTTGACTGACTTGATATTCAGCCCACGCATTACCGTAATGTCCACCTGCTCGGTAGCTTGCAGTCCAGGTTGACTGTTATGCGAGCAACATGAACGGATAAAATATTTTTGCAAGCATAACATGTTAGATGTCACTAAAATAAAACATTTTACACTTAAAGTTACAGAAACTTCACGCCTAATGACGTCTTTATTGAAAGTTGTTGACTCTTTAGCGCATCTTAGTCTGAAGGCTTCTTTTTGTTTAACAGACTTCGCAAAAATTACACGATTCAGACAGTGAGAACAGTCAGTTTTCGGTTGTGGCAACCCTCAACCTTCATTTTCATTTGAAAGTTGTTTCACATCGTTTTCTGCAGAGTACAAATCTAGGCTGTAACGCCCATAATTTATTTCGTTCAAGAAAACTGCGTGATTAGTAACAGGTCTTAAAATTTTACAGAGTAACTATAAATCGAAAACTGTGTATCGAAAATCCTCAGTTACCAAAAAGTATTTCCTAACGACCCGTTGAAATATGATTGAAACTGACTGGTTGTTCATAATTTATGAAAACGCTGTAAGAAAATCCGTGGTTTTATTTGTTCATTACACGCTAACCTGCTCCTGGTCGAGATCATAAAGTTTATTTCTGAGATGTCTTAGTTTAGAACAGATCATCTGCAGCACACAGATTAAAGGACGGAAATGAATTATGACAGAAACAGCGTCTGCGTTTTTCTTGTATTTTTTTGTAAGGATGACAGAAATAATCAAAAGTAAGCTCGGGTCGATTATTAAATTTTGTGTCGTCTGAAAATGGATATGACGTGCGACTGAGCGTCCTTGATGAGGACTGGAGATTAGTGCAAACCAATTTGATACATAACTGGATGTAGCCAATGGGAGAGCACGATGAAACTGACAAATTGAGTTGTAACACAGGCTCACACTTCCATACTTTGACCGGTAGAACAACCAATAAGAATGGCCTTAGTGGACAACATACACAATCGGGTATTCGGTCTAAATATACAGTGCAATTCAAACTAAACTAGATTCTATCCTGGGCTTTGTCTCCCTCCACTCTCGAAAAGGCCACGCAAGGTGATATTTTTCCATGCTTCTTTGAGCAGGGTGGCTAATGTTTGATCATGGTTGGAATTTTTCCAGGAGCACACAGGAGTTTTTATTGGACAGTTGAGGTTAAAGTTGAAATAACCTAAATGTTTATCAGCTTTTCAGACAGCGGAACATAGTTTCAGATCTGGAAATTAACTCAACGTGTCGACGAGACTTTCTCTTCCAGTATATCGATCTGCAGTGCAACCACCGGAAGCGTGCTATAGCAAAATTCACTGGATACTTCCATTGGAGAAAGCCCACAATTTTAACGGATTATATCGTCAAGCTACCGAACAACATCTAGAGATGTGGTTGCTGACGTTCACCCAAACGTCACTTCATTTGATCTTGACTAGTTGAGCAGAGACTTCATAATGATGACAGCCCAACGTCGAATTCTACGAAGGTTTTGCTTCCGCTTCGTCTTCTACCAGCAGATATCACTGTAGTAACTTGCTTCACAAAGGGGCTTACTGGAACCGCACCGAAATTCCGATGATCAGTTCGGTAGCCGCCTACGGCACACTTTTTATCGGGGTTGTTGATTTTCATACTGATATGCAAGACCGGATTTGCACTCTTCAGTGCTGTTTCTATACAAAATTCGCAAAGCACTTAATAATTTTAACAATAACATCTACTTCTCCCAAAAGTGTACGGGAACGCCTGTTTGTCTGCGCGATGAAGAGTCCGTCCTATTGTACCACTAATTGCAAACCATCGTTTATAACCACCTCTCGAGGAAAAGAACGAAATGCTTGTTTTCACAATTTGTTGCTCGACTTTTTCACTGCAGACTGCAAAACAATTTCATGAGCTCATACTAAATGGTATGCATGGTTACTAATGCACACAGAGCCATCAGACCAGCTCTAGACATCACTGTGATCGATCTGGTGCAAAGCTGAATCACTATGGCTATAGACTTTCAGTCCGACTGTGTGTGACAAGATCAAACAAATCACAAAAGCAGTTCGGCAACACTAGCGGATAGAACGCAGTTCAGTGCTGAACCTCCGCCTAAACCAGAAAAAAGCATAGAGTCACAAACCCATTTGTAAGTTTAAGGATCTGTTATCCGTAAGAGAAACTTGCCTAGCGGAGATGCACATTTTTTCCAGAATTACCTGAAATAGTGTTAAAATGAAATGCCTGTAAGTGTGACTTCAGCTATTACTAAAAAATATGACGGACAAGGTGACAAGGAAGACCTGTCGTTAGCACGGCAGACAGTTCAAATTACATTATTTGCATGGTGAAAAAAATCCAATATACCCACGCTATGTCAAAATAGATAGCATAGAAAACGTGTATTTCTCGATTCTTGTGGACAGAAAAGTGCTTCGGGACTTCCGAACAAAGGTTTATTTAATAGCTAAGCTTTCCAGCTTATTCAGCTTCTTCAAAGTTGACACTTGGAATGATGTAATGCATTGCACTTCGAAATGACAGTCGTAATTCTCGTGAACATTCAGCTTACTTCTTAAGGCAAAATAATTCACTGTTCGATTGCGTTCATGTCAAAAATAAACCCAGAGTTTGTGTTTGAAAAGTATGACAGACTCAGAAAAGAGATCGCTTATTGTCTAAAAATCTCATGTGTATGTCTCCGTTATGAATCCGGCGTGTTATTTTCTATCGTTTTGAACCGTTTCACAGAAGACTCAATAAACGTATCCAACTCGGTAGTCCTCCCTTGATATCAGTAAGTTTATCGGGTCCAAAGTCTACAAAGTCGATTAGATATCACTTCAGCATTTGGTTCGTACGTGTCTTGAGTGACTATAAAAAAACTGGTAATAATCAGTAAACTAGGCTGCTTGCAAACTTGCCTCATAAAACTTGCCAGTGAGTACTGAGGATTTAGTTGATGCAAATTTAACCTAGATCTCAAGTGTTTGCGTCTTTGTGTTCCCATAGGGTTTCTGACAGTCACACTTAAACTTGAACCGAGCTTCATTTTTGCAAGAATTAGTCAGTAGTGCACATCCCTGTCGTTGCCTGGTTTTGACAAAGTCACGCTTCCATGAGCCGACCGTGATGACCGATGATTCACAAACCTTCCTTGAGAAACGAAGACCTAGTGGCGGGAATATTGATTGAAATTGATGGGCTGGTTATTACATCGGCTGTTGAGGCGCCTAGACAGTCTGAATATCAGTCACAAACAGGTTTGGCTAGGTGTTTGCACACGATAATTTGGTTATGCATTTTCTGAAATCAGTGGTGAGGCTGTAAACAAGGTTGCTACGCAAAACTGTAGCACGAGATGAACTGCTGATTGCAAGAAAGATACGTACTATTGATTATATCCAATAAGAGCGATGCTCAAGTGTAGTGCTTTAATTCAGAAGGGGCTGCCTAAAAAGTCTGCATGAATACAAGGGTTACTATAAATTTACAGTAATCGTTTGAAGTCCCGGAATAAGCGAGTTTCCTGATGGACTTGAAAAAGGCGTAGGGGTTAATACCTATGTGAGAGTGTTTGGTGTTCATTGGGAACTGGTATTGAAATTTTTTATGGGGCTTAAGTTAACTTTATTCCTTAAAACGTGTCATGCTGTGTCCAAAAATCGTGCTGCGCATACTTTCAGTAGAGATTCAAGTGAGAAACAATAGCTTGTTTTATATTTAACAAAAATTCTTACATCTGATTTCGAACCAAGGCGACGCTGTGTGTGTTAAAACACAGCAAACTGTCACTCGCGCGCATTCCGGAATCCCCAGTTTTCATGCGCTTGATAGGAAACGATGAAATTGAGTAGCAACTATTGTAGAATGAAAATTTTTTAGAGGATTCCCGGTGAAACTTTCGCCTCCAGTTCACGTGCCAAAATGACCACAACGATTTTGGCTGAATTTACCACGAAACAAAACGCAGCAAGAGTAAAACGACTGTTTCAGTGTGACATAGACTTCAGGGCATTTACCAAGCCTAGTCAGTCTTCGGCCAAAGAGTAAATCATACTACCAGAGGTAACGGATTTTGGTTATGGAAGTTTCAAGGACAGAACCAATTTCTTGAGGGATTATATATAATGGTTAGGTGACATCGTATCGATCGCTTTTGTGGCCACTAAATTTGGCTGACAGACAAACTGACAGCAATCCTGTGAAGAATTTAAAAGGATTTGGCGCAAAACAATGACTGGTATGGGTGAGATGTTTCTCACTTGGAGTTGTAACTGCCTTTCGACATCGTACTTCAATCAGAGCTACACAACGGATGATGACAATCTACGAAAAGAGTTTATTTCTGAGCAGTGCAAAAATAGCCCCAAAAATTAATTAGCGAATGTCGGTTGATCATGGTCTGGTAGACTAACTTTCAGATATTTTATCTGGCACCTACTGATCATCCAACACTCTGAAACGAAACGTCAAGAAATCACTGGAGCCAAAAGGGTTGCTTAGGACGCATGACCAAAATCTGCTTCAACTCTGCTGAAGCCATCCAGGTAAACATACCGAGCAAATAGGTATGCGGGTGAAAAGATCATCTAGTTTAAACTCTTGAAGTTTTGGCTCTTACAGCCAAAATTACGCAACCAACGCAGCACAAACAACATAGTCAGAAGGGACTAAGATTTGGGACTTGACCGTAGAGCCAGCTGTTGGCGCCTCCGTCAACTATGTTCTCTATATCACGATTAAATTACCTGACGCTTTTTGTGCTAACAAAGTGTGAGATTGAGGAAAGCAATATATTCCAGATATTTCGAAACTTTTTCTGTAATACCATTGCCAGGTTCCCATCCGATAGTTTGCGTCGCCGGAAACAATCACACATGTGGATACTGAATTGCGAAAAAATCAGGAACTTTAGTAATGTGCTCCGCTGCTTACCTGTAACTATGTTAGTGCTGAATACATTATTTGTGGTTGTCTGTGTAGCTGGTGAAATACATCCTGCTACACTGTTTATGGGATTGATTGATGCTCCTCTCAAAATTACAGCACGTGTTGATTAGTTAGTGCTTCCTTCACTCAACAGTGGCCAATCCTCAGGCCGCCTGCTATATTCCTGTCCTGCAGAGAATAATTTTACTTACCCGTCCTATACCCGTAGTATCTTTTAAAACAGAATTGCTGACAAATGAAAGTTCATACTAGTAATTCATCAATTTTCCGCACACCAGCGGAAGTCGCAGAAGCCTACTGTTTGGCAGCTTGCCCAAATCATAGTTCATAATTCTTGTTTACAGAATTCAAGATAGTGTCTATGTGAACACTGATACAAACAAGTGAGAATTCAACAAGTAGTCAAAGTTCCCCTAGGACGAGCGCTATGTTGCATTCAATCAGTAATGAAGCAGTTACGTTGATGAGTAAGTTGGTATCTGCCTCATCAAAGATTTGTTCCTAATATGTGCTGGTTGTGATGACAGTTAATATTTTTGTCTGTAAGGATCCATTTCTTGAGACATTTCTACACGAACGAATCTATGAGTGTGTTTTTGTTTTTCGTTTACCTGCATCAGGATTTTTGTCGTTTACTCAGATTCGAACTAATACAAGAGTAGCAAGTTCACTAGCCCTATATTCACGTGGAATATTTGACCACTTTCTGGCATGATAGTTTTGGTAAGTTAGTTTTAACAACTAACATCAACTTGTCCATAGTTATTCAAGCTTTAGTACGCAAGTGTTTCTGTAAAGGTCATTCGTAACAACGCTTAAAGAATAATCCTGGATATCTACTTTTGTCTGTTTCTCGAAACTTCGATAACATGGCCGAACTTCAGAAAATATCTGGTAAGAATGTGGTGATATCCAAAAGTATAAGTTATGTCTCACATATCACAGAGTGAATATTTGAGATACATCTCAGCACTACGTAACAGAATCAGTGGATCAATTGTATTTTAGTGATAGGTAGCAACTCTCAATGATTATGACTTAATTTTAATAATGGCTTTTGCGATCATATTCACCTAATCCTTTAGTAAGTCACATGTTACTAATGATGACAATTTCAGCGGCACAGTTTATTTTTCGGTTTCATGCGGTAATGATGTTGCATTCTTGCAAGCGTGGAAGTAGCAGTTTCTTGTGTGCTTTTTGCATTCACCTCCAAGAAAGGATGGGGGATCCTGATGAATATGTTCAGATATCGAAAACACTTTACTTTTACTTACCTAATTGTGATATGTGATATCAACATATATATACGGGGTCATTGTAAACATGCGCTGATTTACCATCACTGAAAGTACTTACTTGATGTGTTGAAACAAAAACGAATGATTGTGAACCGACTAGTCAAAAATGCACATTTATCCGAAGGTGGCAAACTTTCTGCTCTTTATGGACAGCTTATCAAACGCTAGAGAGATAATGGTTTTACACTGGACGCCATTTCCCGTCGCTTTACCACACTGTTAACTTTCACAGAAAATCGACACATACTGCGTTCACACCGATGTTCGCCGTTGGATAGTCTCACTTTCTTATGGTAGACTCTTCTGGGTCAAAGTTGGCTGGGATTTTTTGTCCGTAGCACCTACTTCGGTGTGTGTGACATGAGGATAATTTCTGAGGTCAACGTTATTTTAGTCCATATGAGTGATTTACCGGTGAACATTCATATCCAGTCTTTCCTCTCTGCGGATAACTTGAAAATTTGATCACTAGACATTCAACCAATATTCAGAAGAGTTACGCTTCC
Source organism: Paragonimus westermani (assembly GCA_008508345.1). Classification (NCBI taxonomy): domain Eukaryota; kingdom Metazoa; phylum Platyhelminthes; class Trematoda; order Plagiorchiida; family Troglotrematidae; genus Paragonimus; species Paragonimus westermani. Next base: position 15,236 of record QNGE01008022.1, read on the forward strand.
ATACCAACGACGGCAAACCTGCGCATGTACTTCTCCATAGCCAATGTGATAACGTGATCTTCGCACAATCTGCACAATTTTCTGCGTTGCCGAGGTCAGTTTTATAAAAGGTACAATTGTGAAAATAATGTTTAGCTTGTCTCTTTTACAGTGACTAAGGACGCACTTTACGGAATCCGACGAAACGCGTCTAGTAGAACTGCTATTAAGGCTTTTCAACTTTTTAATGAGACTTGTTTAGACTATTTCAGTAGTGTAGTTGGACTTGGTAAAGGCATAAGTGTGATGGATTGTGCCCGCCGAGCTGCGATGAAAATCACAGTAGGTCTCCGGAACGTTACGTAGGAGTCTCTTCTCGGAACCCTCCACGACACCGTTTCAGACATCATCAAATTCTTAACCTCTTAGCTATTACAATATGCAAACTAGGTTGTCTTACTTTTTTCACGTCATTTTGTCTTTGATTTTACTTTTTCGTCATAGTCAGCTATGGTGCACCATCATTTCCCTGATTGTCTTTAAGAAAAGCTAACTCTCATTTGTTAACAGAAAAGAATCTTATCGATCCATGAGTTTGGGCGCTCATCTTCGCAACCGCCTATCAACTGAATGATTAAACACATGAGCAAAACCTCTAAATGTGTGCATTCCATGAGTTGCCATTTTCAAATGTAGTCCCTGAATGGTCATTTTGATTCAAAACTGTAGTGAACTTGTGGTCTATGAACATATTACATAAGGTCAACAGAAGCTAGTATAAATGGACTGTACAGATAGGTTAATTAACAGTACTTCAACCCCTACTATTTTTTAACGTCCTAATATGACCCCTGGTACCCAAGAAAGGTCTGGCGTGATCCGATAACCACGGTGACCTGAAGCAGAACAACCATTTCAAACCCATAAAATCACGTGAATCAACATCTGCTGTCAACGGAATCACCTTTATATTTAACCACCATCAAAATGCTGGCATGTGACCTCCACATAAACGATAGTTTAACAGATTTCCGTTGGAATCGTGCATCCCATTTGAGGTCGATTGAAAAAATGTTCAAGAAGATTCCGGTAGTTGTCGATTATTTATTGAACACAGTAGTAATAATTCAATGTACAAATAAATTTCAGCTAACTTCGTATTGTGCATTTTGTCTATTAAAGTTTTCTACAATTTCGCCAAAGTAAAATTTACTATATTTGTTCAGAAACTTATAGTTCCAGACATTGCAGTTCTAGTTATCTGAAGACCGTGAAAACCCTCTAGTGAGGAAATTCATTCGACCATAACAATGTTGTTAATGAGATCTCTTCGTCAGTTTAACAACCAGCTGTGTTGGAAACTATTGCACACCCTTACTAAATATATCTGAATTCTCGCACCTGACCACTACGTTGTTCACGGTGACAGAACAATAAATTTGTACATCATGCATGTCCGGCAATTGGAAAAAAGAAGGTCAACCTTAGATGAGACTGACAAAACATTTTACCACAAGTACGAACGGTTCATGTTGGGATACTTCAGCGAATTTGTCTGCAAGTGGGTTTTACTGTATATTTTTGTACATAAGGAAACAATTGTAAATGTTGACCATTCTTGTTTATCAAGTGGCATCGAAATAGAATGGGGGAGAAAGTATCCAATTTGTATGTGGTGTGCACCTTAATTCCCATTGAAAGTCAAGGAACAGCAAATTCCTTAATATCACTCCAATAATTGATATATACATGCGTTTATAGGTTGCTACAGAAGGGAGAGAGATCACTGTTTGTGCGTTCCTGTTTCTGTCAGTCTATAAAAATTATGTTGTGCGGTTTACAGGTATAAAGAAAAAGTGAGTGGAACTGAATAAAAGGTAAATTCAATGAAGCTGTTGGCTGTCATCATTTCGGCAAACAACACTGAAACACACTGAAACAACAGTGAAGCAGACAAATGTAGCTAACGAACCGTGACAGTGGAATGGAATGACGGTTACGAAACTTGTAGTGCACATTGTCTATCACATATATGACAACTGAGCATTATTTCAAAACCGTCAACCGATTCGGTTCTGATTGCAGGGTTTGGCAATGCGTTCCACTGTGAGCAGCTCCTAGCTGTGCAGCAGTTCGTTGTGCAAGATAGTCTGTCTATTGCACAAATGAAGTTGGCCAAGTGACCCCTCAAATGTTTATCTCTGTTTATTGGGAAGAGACGTGCAAATGGGTGTTTTGGGGGGTTTGACTATTTTGCTGAAAACAATGTGGTCACCTTTAAGTTGTTTGTAGTTCATTCCAAATTGACCCAACTTTGACAGCCTCTCCAGTTAGGGGGTTTTCCTGGGATTTACTATTCTTCTAATGGTCAGTCTCTGAACACTTTCAATGGGTGCGACAACTTTAACTGATAATTACAACAGGCCTTCATGTTCGTTTCCAGGTGTGGGCGAGTTGTGGAGGCAAACATGATGGGTTAAAGGTTCCATTCGTGTTTCCTAAAAGTTTCATGGTTATTTTTCAATTTTTCGCCATGGCAACACAGTTTGTAGATAGACTGAAACCGCTTGTCACTATGGTTCCTTGGTCCAGTTTGCAAACTGACAGCAGCAGCTGCGTATCCCCGAGATACTAGTCCGCATAATTTTTGTTGCGCACTTACCTGACTTTACAACTGTTGACAAGGAACGGCGAGCCTGACCTATGGTTACAGCCTATGATAGTCCAAAACATAAAAGCGATTGTGTGGATTTTGAATCCATCAACATGAGTGCCGAAGAACATAGCTCGAAACTGGCTGCCTAGATAAAAGGAAACTGTTTTATGTACAATGATGAGTACAGTATAATCATTGCACCAGTGTAGCCCGCTGTTCCGAACACAAAGTTATCAGGTGAAGGGACACCGTTATAAGTCTAACCGTATAATTGAAGGAAATTCAACGAACATGTTTGTCTTCGCTAACTGGAAGTCAAGAATTTTACACTCACTGAATGTACGTTATATAACTTTCTCAACGAAGGTTTCAAGTTCTGAGCGCAGTTCTGGTTACTTATGGCTAACTTTTGGCAATATGTTTTCCAGCCACATCCGCCAAGTTATGGGTACCTAACACCGTGCTCTGGCGTAAGTATGTTTTCGAGTGCTCATACGGAGTCACTTGTTGAAGGTCCGGTTAGCATGAGGCCAAAGTACTTTTTCTTGATCAGTTGGTAGCAAGTAAATATCTTCCCTTCGTTTCCATCACTCTTCTGGAGCACCTGCATCAACGAGTTTTCACATGATAACCGCACACCAGTCACCTGTGAAATATCAATGGCAGATACACCTTCGTTGACGTCCGTAACCTTTCTGGATATCATTAAGTTTTTCCATGATGCACTTAGCCAGGTCATTCAACGTCGTATCCCCGTTATCCCTACCCGTGCTTAGGGAGCGAATGGATACTCTATTAACACACTACCGTGAAGGTGTTTACTGCACGTGCAGTCCATCTTATCATATTGTTGTTACCAAGGAGTTTGGCTGGTCTGCTCATGCTTATTGAAACACAAGCATATCTGAAGTGTTTTAATTATATTAGGGGTACCAACCTCTTATAGTATCCGACACACCATTCACTGATTAACACAAACCTCATTTGATATGTTAATTAACCGTGCTGTCGTAGAATATATGATCAATCAACCAGACCCATGATTCTGTGAATGCGCGATAGAGGTGCACGTAAAAGTTGTCTACCCCGCCTTGTTTGTAGGCTGCTTTTTGGTGGGCTATTTGATGTGAAGCGTTTATACTAGGTGTGTTCAGAGTTTACGCAGATCTGACTGGTATGCCCAATGAACGAGTTTGGACTGCACTTGTTGCAACTACTCTTATCCTGGCGGTCGAGCCTTCGGAGGTCTGACTGCACTGTTAATCGCTATATGTTGTGAAGTGTTTCATAAATAAAACAGCGGGTGAGACTAACTCCACGGTGTTTTACTACCATCCAAATGGTTTAAGACACCGCCCAAATAAAGCGTGCATTGCAATGTGGACATGCAGAATTCTTCCCTTTCGGCTCAAGCAAATCAAGTGGACAATCAGAGGTATCTTCCAAAGCAGTTTTATCTGGGAAGCTCTAATGAATATTTCAAGTAGTTTCTTGATGATCCAAAGTGGGACATTTAACTTGTTCGTTTTAAATAAGCCGGATAACTTG
>QNGE01008023.1:0-19401 GCA_008508345.1 Paragonimus westermani
ACACCACGTCAATGTCCAGTCCCACCGTGACGGCCAACAGGTCATCGAGATGTGCAAGCCTTCTCGTCCCATCAAGATGGCACGCTTCCCACCCCACACTGTCTTTGTGTTTCAAATATATGTTATACATAATTGTCTACAGTTCGCTGCAGTTGCAATCTACCCGTGGGTCGCCTGATGCCAATGAGACTGATCGGTCTTCATCGCCACTACTTTTGAAGTCTTACGTTTGTGGACGTCATTGTTGGTGGGTTGTGCTTTGTCGGCCGTCCTCGGTGGTACATGCCGTGTTTGTGGGCTCAACGCTCGTAGAGCAGACGGCCAGCTTATTTGACTGTAACGTTTTTCAGCTCAGCGTTGTGATCTTCTGGGCTAATCATGGATGGTTGTTGCATCTTTCTCGCTGTTTACTTCACTGTCAGTCGCTTGTCTGGGACTTGTGCCACGTGTTTGAGCGAAAGTTTCGCCGTGTTCCCTGAAGCAGATGCGGTTTTCATTCCCTGACCTTTCTCCACCAACCAATCCTCACTAGTACCCTTTAAAGTACGTTTCTGTTTTTCGTGGATATCTCGTATGCTTGCTGTGTGAGCTTCATTAAGTAACGTTCCCTCTGAAATCCTACAACTCCAGGGATGTGTCCGAGATCTAATTTCTCTTCACCTCATGTACCCAGATGCCGCTTGCTACAGTACCAGCTCTGCGAATTACGTGTGAAATTTCTGTCAAGCAGCTATCAAGATCTTGGGGATGAGAACTACCAAGGCATCTTTCTAAGCTTTTTCGGTACTTCTGTTTTACCGATGGTATAGTCAATTTCTCAACAGCCGATCGTTGCTATCAGTGTGATCGTTGCACAGCCAAAGTTAGAACGAAACTACAACGTACCAACGTATGAGCTGAATCCAAGTGTGTGCCCGAAGAAGAACGTTATTCTTGAATGGAACTCCGCTCTTTATAACTAACTGCTATTTGGTCTGTATGAGATCAGGCCTGATTCGTAGACGGTGGATGCTACGTGTAGCAATGACACGCACGATGCCTAAAGCTAATGCTGGCTAGAAATAACTTATGCTGAGCGCACAGCTTCAACCGTCTCCCGCCATTATTTGATCGATGTGAATCCATGCCTAGCCTGTCACCCAGACGTGATTCCGCCCCACAAATGCGACCGACCTGGGCATTCACATATGCGGTCAGAGCGACTATATAGGAACCACGTGCCGACTGGAGGATTTGCGGCCAGATGTGAGTAAATGTCGTGCCTGACGCCGACTTCACTACGGTCAGTAGGAGCGTAAGCAGACACAATGAATAGATTTCTGAAGGTCTTGCGTCTACAGCTGGCCTTAACAGAACCTGTCAAGCGGACGGCACGAAGTTAACTGTTAACAAGTATCTAATCTAACGATGCGGCTGCGGCCGACGTGTTGAGGACTGTATCTACTCTAGCCTGACCCGTAACGGTGGTCGTGGAGTCACCTGAAGTGTACAACCAGTATCGGGTAGACAGTGTGCGTGCTGCTAGTTCCGTACGTTGACTATTGTGCTGGATTTTAGTTCCCGAAATACAACAGACGTCGACTTGCAATGAGTCTAACATTCGTGCGAGTGAGGCCTGCTAACCTATCTGTTTTAGTGTGTGAACGCTGAAGACACATATCAATTCACATTGTAGGTCTAAGCAAGGGTTGAGGGAGGCCTGAAGCTGAATCGTAAGAGATAGAGCTTACGGACACAGTGTTACTATGGTTAGTTCTATCTGTTGTGCGACCTGCAGAGTAATTATCAGAAATGAGGGTCGAAAGGATACTGAGAGCTAACTGTGATGGGAAAGTGGTGAAAGGGGTCAACATTAGCTTGTTTTCGCCTGTGCATCCTGTTTCATGCAGCAGATAGAGGGCAACTCGGTTTATACTGCAAAACGGTCAATACAGTATGGAATTGTTGGTGTTGCGATAATTCATGTCTGTGAAACAACGGAATTGTTGTCAGAGGTTTATGTGAACTCAAATAGCTTCAAACTCAATGTGGTAGGGCTAGCCGTTCATGCATCTGTTCAAAGAGGTCCGCTAGCCTACGCGCGAGTTTGCGTTATGCCGAATCGTTGATGAATATTGTCGGCCGGAACGTGGTGCTTGTTTGGGGTGGGTGAGTGGTGAATCGGGCATCCTAGGTTTTCCCGTGCCTGTCGGCTTAAGTTTCTCATAGGGTGTCTCAGAAATGTTACAATATAGGTGATTCCTGTGGTGTTGGTTTTTAATTCTGGAGATTATTAGGTCTATTGTCCAATTGAAATCTCTATGCGTGAGAAAATATCGCATTCATCTTGATTGAATCTGTCATTTCTCTCAAGTCTTTCGACGACTGTTATGTTCAGCAGAGAAACAACAGTTCTGTCATATTGGGGCCGATGGAACTTCATGTTAACTGTGGGCCAGTTTTATGAGAAACCAATCCCCGTTATCCGATGAGACAGGGGTTAAGTCTTTTATGTGGTGATGCATGTTTTCTAATTGAACTTGGATGTATAGTCCGTTTATTTGTTTCGGTGGAAACTGGAAGCTCAGACCTCAGTAAAGTATGTTCAGTTGTGCTTTGTTAAACTGAGTAGTGAGTAAATAATGTTTCGAATTATCAGTGAGAATGATCGGCATCTTTCGCCAACAAAACAATGAGTTTTGTTAGTTTCAAATTGCGATCACCCTAGTTTGATTCGGCAAAGCAAAAGAAAACTGCTCATCAAACTAATAAAATGTTTATGATGCTCAGTAAACATGTTTACTCCTTCTTTAGGAGCATCCTTGCGAGGTCCCGTATGTCGTACATGACTCACCTCGTAAACCGTACTTTGCGCTTTAGAACTGAACACTGTAGTTCAGAACGTTGACTATAGGAAATGATGCTTGCCTGGACAACGTTAATATTATCAGTTATGCACCTAATGAGCGCTAGAGTAGTCGCATGTACCTGCACCCACCGGACGATTGTGAAGCACATTGGACACGTGGTTCATTAATGTTTGGTGTTGTGTTTCATTCATCTGGTGATCGCTGGGTTTCTGTGCGATCACTGGAAGTTCTCTACGCGTGCCGGAATATTTCATCAAACGGCGAGCATGATTTAGCTCGTGGAGTTATTCTCTTGGAACCCCGAAAAGAACTACAGAAGGATCGCATGGCCCGGTGGACACAACGCGCTTGGAGATAGGGCATTCTGCCGCTACCGAGAACCCTCAAAAGCTTTGCCAGCTATTTCGAGTGGCGGAAAGTGGGGTATGAGCTAGGCCGTCCGCATGGTCAGTGGTGTGCCTATCCGTAACCTAAAACGCCGCGTAGGACGCTGGACTGAGCAATCTCATCAGTGGGTAATTGACCACCTGAGCCGTAGAAAACTCCGTCACGCACTCTTTCCGTTTGTTGACGTACCTTTCCCCGAAAATAGAAGTCCCATTCGAGACCAAGATCCTGAAACACCAGAAGGCACCGGACCCCGATAAGATCCCTCTTGCTCCCTTTGTAGATGAGGTACAGCGCTAGTCAAAGAGCCGACAGGTCTGCTCTGTAAACTCTGGATCAGCGGAGTCGTTCGAAATGACGAGGATTCGCCTAATTCTTATCGCTTCAAAGTTGCCGGTTACCATTGCACTATGTGAAACGCGTGAAGTACACGTCGGTTAGGAGCAAGCTGAGTTTCGCCCGGACCGTGGCTGCACTGGTTACATTTTCAGACGTTGGACGATACTTGAATTCAACCCTTTCTATAAAAGACCACCAATTGTTGTCTTCTTGGAAATTATGGGAGTTTTGATTCAGTTGACAGATTTACTTTCTCCTACTGTTTATTGAGGGGGTATATGCTTGGGAAGTATGTGAACATCCTAAGAACAATTTACTGTCAGGCCTCGGGCGGGGTTTGGACTTATGGTAGCGCATCGCCGACCTTTAGCATCTTAATTAGGGTGCGATAAGTTTGTGTAGCCTCTTCTTCCCTATTCGACTTTGCATTAGGCGAGACCATAGAGTGAACCTTGACAGATTGCGAATATGATGATGTGGAATTGTTCCGAGGCACTCAACTGCGAGACATAGAGGATTCAGACGACATCGTCCTTGTCTGCGAGGGCTCATAGGGAGCTCAGAATATTTTAAACAGATTAGAGACTTCCGTTCATCAGTTTGGTGTAGGTTTTGCATTATTTAAATGCAAGATGCTGTTGCAAGATTGGCGGAAATCCCTGCCTGCTCTTACCCTTCATGGTGAGCAGCTGGAAGTAGTTGAGAGGTTCATGTGTCTTGGGAGCTGTATTAGCACTGGTGGGATGTCGTGATGTGATCAAAAATTGCATAGCAAAGGCTCGGATGGCGTTTGCCAACTTAAGCAGGCATCGTGTCAGTCCTTCTGTGAGAGGTCGAGTGCACGATGTCACTTTGAGGGCAATCCCATTGTACGGTTCCGAAACCTGATCCACTCATTTGAAAGATTTTCACGGAATATCCGTTTTTGACCATCGGTGTCTCTGAAACTATTGCGGCATATGGTGAGAGCACCGTGTCGAGGGTGATGAAGTTCGCCGGAGTGTCATAGGAACGGATGTATTCTGGCGATCCTTTATTTTATTGATCTAGTCTCACAGGCTTCGTTGACTTGGTCATATCTTACGAATGCCAACTCACCGCGTGCAACATCGTGACTTAGTTGCAAGTGATGGGTTAGGTTGGGGGCAGCAGCCCGGTAATGTGAGCATGACTTGGCTCTGGGATATGAAGCCACTCACTGTGAAGCTCGCTTCAGTGAGGTGTTCCCAGCCCGCTGGCTGGAGCCAGAAGGACACTGAACACTTTCAGATGTAGACGCTATCTGATTCGACGAAGACTGCGCTCATGTGAGTTTCTGTGTGCACTGGTGCAATTTTTTCTTTCCCTCATTCCATATTTTCATTATCGTGGAAAATCATTTTCTTTTTTTACTCTGCTACTTCTTTCGCTTTTTTCAAATTTTTCTTGTCAGATATACGTTTTTTTATCACTGTCTATCGACTCATTTAATGTTCTGGATTTTTTTTCTACTTTCACGTGTCGGACGTTTCCAATTTTTGAACGAGACACAATTTCGTCTGGTTAAACTCCCGTTATTTTCTACTAAAAAGAAACATCGCGCCCTCTCCGTCATTTTATAGTTCACGTGTTATTACGTGTAGTCCCGCTTTTTTCCACAGTTTGATTTCGACCGCTTTTATCTGCTGTGTTATGAGAATATCTGAGTGCAGGTCACAGTTCTGACGGAAAATGTCGAGAATAATGGCCAATCATTAGTTTACATTAATTTTTTGTATGCATTATTTTCTCTTACATATTGTACAGTATAGTCGACGAGAACTGTTGAAATGTTTCTGCATGAAAACGTAATAAGTGCATTCGAACGTTTTCATATTCGCTGATGTTTTTGTTAGGTGCCAAGTTTAATGGGTTTCAATTTTTTATTAGCCAGCGTCGTTGAAGATTTTTCTGTTTTGACATTTGAGTTTCTGTGGTACATCTTTTATTTGGCTACATTTCAAGTATTCTTATTTTCTTTGTAGTTTTTCGACCATGTATCGTTTTGCTGTTGTCGGCTGTGCTATGTATCCTCTGGCCCATCATGCGTCCCAGCTGATTGCCTATCAAGTGCCTATGCTACAAAGTAAAGCCTGTTGTACCGACGGGCTTAATCGTGTTGACGGATAGTATGCACTTAGAATTTGATGCGCTTCACATGTATGCCAATCGTGTTGGTCGCGTATGTACATATCCCTTCGAATTACCCGCTTGTCTTGCCAACATCTCACCTCCTCTCACGTACCATAACCGAAAGCTCGTCTGGTGCTCACAACAGGTAGCGTGTCGTTGGTTTTCCTAGTTTACCTTTTTCTTTTCTATCCTGATGTACTGATGTCTAGGTGTTTTTGTTCACCGTTTGCATACTCGGACATGTACCAGATGGGGCACATCAACTGCACCACCTGTCCAATTGGGGGCAGAGAAGTTTGCTACGAAAAAAACTACTAGGGCTCGTGCTGAGTGCGTCAGTGGATTCAGAAACCACAATTAGGTACGCGCGCACACACATCGTGCTGTTTGTTCGAGGGTCTACGAATCCGGACGACTTTCAGTGAACCAAAAGTATCAGTTTTCAACTGATATCAATATATCTCGCTGCTCACCGGAACAGCACCACTACGGTGAATAATAAATAAAAGCAAAGCGCGTTGATTCGAGTATCAAGTAATGGGGTTTGAGGTCACTAATTAGGTCTAATGGGTTTATCTAAACATATCAGAGCATAGTTTCTGGGAACATTGCTGGGCTTTAAGCAACGAAATCTCAGACAGCCGCGGCTATACATGTAGGTGATGCAACGAGTGAAAAATCTGTTCCTTGTGATAGGTTGCGTGAAGGAAGAGAGTAGACAACCCACTTGTCCAGTTACAGTATCGGAGGACTTGGAGGTAAATGTTTCCTCTACTGTTGACAGATCCTCCTGCGCTTCGGCCAGCCCGTAATCCCAACAACTTGCTGTCAGCATATATTCAAGGACCATCAGGTTTTTTCCCAGGTTTCATTGTGGACATTTTTTAGGGAAATTTATTAGCAGATACGTCCAGGTTATTACAAGTGATTCACGGCAGTCCTTACTGAAGTTATTGTGGGTTGTCTTATGTTTTTGATGGACACAGTATGAAAAATCCAGCGTAAATGATTCGGTGTATGTGATACAGAACCGTACCATAACTCCAACCCCAAAATCACGCCATGTCGTTGGAAATGAACGATACTATCCTTTTAGGTCCGTTAGCTTTGGAGTTAACACTGGATGATTATGCGTACCTCGAATCATTTTCCGGACTCTTGAACCCTATTGTCGTCGCGAATACTTAGAAAAAAATAGGGTACTAGCGTACTTCGTAAAGCTTATCCACTCCCAGTTGGAAACCGTATCTTCTAATACGTGGATTGGAGTGAGTTGACTTGTTTCGTGGTTCTCTACGTCTCCTGATTTAAACCGTCTTTATTGTTTTCTATGCGATTGATTATAGGATGCCTTGTACACTCCACAACCACGTTTGCCTCAAAATGAGTGAATAAGATTGTTGTTGCTTCTTGGCGCAACCCTCCCATAACAAGCGAAGAATGTCCGCTCGGACATCATATGAAAATGATACAAATGTGTTGGAGTCGGTGGACTATTTTGTGCATTCGCGGCATTCACGGTTCAATTGGTTGAAGTTTATCAACTGACTTTATCAAGAGTCCACGAGCAGTGAATACAAATACCTTGATATTGATTGAGAACGGATAATTTTGATTAGCTGACCGGGCCTGTGGATCTTCGAATAAACAGTTGGATTTATTTAATTTGCATCAATATACCCGGTTTAGACTTGAGAAGAACGTGTAGCGAACAAGCTCGTTTTCAGTGTGTAATCATCAGGCTAAATACAGCATAAGTATGTGGATTAACTACATGGCAAATAAGGTACACTAGTTCAAACAGGTGGTTTCAGTGACCACTAGCTAAGTGGTGGATAGCTGTTTCTACCCATTTGGGTCTCATCGGTACACTGGTTCATCGAGTGGTCCATTGTCAATGCCCAGAATGATCAAGTCTTTCTGAGGTCGAATTACATAACATGTAACAGTCGATTGTATGAAATGGGGATGGCTGCTGAAATTGTGATGGTGAATACGTAATGGGTTCAGTCTGTACATGAACACAGGGCCAACTGAGGTCTCAAAATGGGTACTGAATCAAACTGGACGCGTAGTTTGGCCACAAGACGGATCTTGCTTGGGGTTATGTTAAGTTTGTTACCTACATTTTCGGAGGCACCGTGGCCCTTGAAAGGCGACGAAACGTGAACAGACTTTTTGTCTGTGGTGTGCGATTTGCCTAATTTGTGCTACTTATCATAGGCCTGTAAATGAACTGCCCTGGATAACCATTTTTAACTATAAATCGTCTTTCTTTCTCTAAGGTGTCACTCGAACAGATTTTTATAGCCCTGTCGATCAGATATAGGATTGGATTAATTTTCTACCTTAATGTTACCAAACTATAAAGAAAAATCCGTATATTGCTCCGTTCAGGTTAAATTACGGTTCACTTTTCTTTTGTATTGTTCTATCCCAGCGGCGGTACAAGAAGTTCACGAACGATATGGTTTTGGGTTTCTCAAGCTCCTTGGTAAAATGATTATTCTTATGAGCGGAGCTGAACTGCTCGAATATTTCACTGGAGCTCATTGATTCATCCACTGCACGTATAATATCATTTACGTATGGTTTATAAAGAGTGAACCAATTAATCTGCTTCACCAACACCCCATACTCAAGCTTTGCTATAAAAAATATCAGTAATTAATGGCTGTAACAGTGACCCCATTGTTATCTCGTCTTTTTGTCGATGCAATCTACCGGAAAATTGACACTGGACACTATATGTGCAAAAATATAACAGCTGTTTTAATTCTCCTGTCGGTGGTCCCATACTTATGCAGTTACTTTCAAGATAATCGCCCAGAAACTCAATTGTCTCTCTGGGAGTGATATTCTTAAGAATATTCTTTTCTCAGACGTTTAGCTCCTATAAGGTTTCAATAGATTCAAGCGAATCTTGCAAGCTGTGGACTATTGGCTGTCTCTTTACAAACTAGGATCTCGACTAGCCATTTCGCAGTTGTATGATACAGGGAATTACACAGATCCAAGGTTGATTGCAAAGGCATTCTGCTGCTGTGATCTCCAAATAAGCCGTAAAGTCTACAGCCAACAGTACCCATTGGTTTGACTCTCTAAAACGTGCTTAAATCGATAAGCCTCGTTTGTTTCAAACGTCTTAACGACTTTACTAAAGCCTTTTTTTCTAATCTTTTTTTGTTCTTTTTATTGTCCCTCCCTACATTTTTGGTTGTCTCCCAGTAACGAGTTCATTTTACTTGAGCAATCCGTTTTTTTTCTTCGAGAAAAACTAGTGCAGCTTTACCAGTTTGCTTTGTACGCGTGCCTGTCTGACCGTTGTTTCCAATCATACTAACATACTCAGCACGAGCCGTGACAAGTTTCTCTTCTCCAGTTAAAAGAGTAATACAGTTATGGTGAGCCATTTTGACGTCTTTATGACTGAAACGATTCCATTTTATAACCCATATTACTCTTTTTCAAACCGACACTCCACAATCGTCTTCGTCCTTGTTCGGACGTACCGGGTAACAGTAATCTGAATCTAATTTCAACCGGCAACTCTTCGCCTTAAGAACCGAAGCTGATAACCACTTGTCTACCAATCACATATATAAACGCCGTCACAAACCATTTTGGTAGGGCCGGTAATCGAGTGGGTAAGCTCTTCTGCTCGTAACACAAAGGGTTAGCTGTTCAAACCGCACTTGGACTCTCTATCTGTCGAACTCGAACGAGGATGATTGTGTTCGTTTGAGGGTGAGTGTAATGAAATTTTTATAATCCTCATTTTGAGTCGCTTTCGCCATAGTTAGTGCAGATTGGCAACCGTAGAGAACCCTGTTCAGCTACACTTACGGGATTTGTGCATCCTACACACTAACCTCGTATTCTCGCTTCATTTGATCTTCCTTGCTGTTCTCTATCATTTTGTTCGCGTTGCAGCCAATAACTCATAGATGCACGCGTCGAAACTTCCCTTTCTTTAGATGAATCAGTTCTCTATAACCCAGGATCCACTCAAGATTGAGTCCGTTTTTTTCAGTGCTACGGCTTAAGCTGTCACTTCACTGAATGTTATTTAAACGTGGTATTTGACAAAAAATGTTGACATTATTGATTCCTCAACTTATAGTCATCACTTCAAATGACCCAACACTTCACTTGCACTACAAACTAGTCGTGATTTACTGTGCTCACCACTGTTGGCTTTCTCGGTGTGCTGCTTTTTTGCCATTTGTAGTCGATGATGTATTACCGTCGTATGCATATCCGCATCGTTGATACCCGTTTCGCCACGCACCTGATCACGGTAGCTTTCCAAACAGCTCTCTTGATTACTACAGTTTGTACAGACCACAAATTGGCTATGCTCATCTATTTAGAACGATGAACATAGACAGAAATACATTTTCAACCCCTTCGTTCCCACCACTCAGTGAATGCATAAGTGCTAGATCATGTAGAAAATTCCACATATGTACGGATTGCTTTTCTGGCATCAAGTTTGAAGGTGAGCCATAGTTGGAGGCCAACTCACACTTCTATGGACTGCGTAGAATGCGTTGTGAAGGTAATGAAACGCCCCACATAATTCTTGGTTGTTGAGGGTAGCGGTGATGTTGATTTAGATATTCTGCTGTTCGTTAAGCTTATATATGTTGTATATATATATATAATATGATTTTGGCAACTGATTGGGGTTGTGGTTGATACAAATAAGGCACGGAGTTTGGTGTGCAGGTGTGGTAGATCTGTATTTGTCTTGCTTTCGCGTTACTATCCAGAGAAGCAGTTGCTCATATACGTTTTTTACATACATAGATCTGTTTCTCGTGATCGGATGTGATAGTTCCTTTTGTTTACAGTAGGCACAGTTGTGCACTTTAAAAATCGAATCCTAACTATGAAGCCTCATAATGGATATTCGAAAATTTTCTTTTTCACATCTGTGGTTTCCTTTTGTTAGCTTTGATTCTGTTGATAGAATAATCGCATCTTTTGTTTAACTCAGGAAATAGCTCAGCTACTTCTCGGTGCTGCAATACGTCCAGATTGGTTATCCCCTTTGGTACACTTCCGGTGAGCCATTTATTAAGCTGGCTGTTACATGTACTCAGTCATCTAATCGATTGATTAGAGCTCTGTATATCGCGTCATGTTATCATTGTTTTTTTGAAATCCTAAATACTCAAATTAAGCTGTGCTTTGACGCCGTTTCATAAATTGTTCGCTTTTCATTTACAGCTTTTTATATGATTTTGGCGGATTCCTTGTTTTTAAATTGTTAAACGTGGTTGTGTTCGCTTCTCTGATGAGTAGATAGCCGAAAGAAATCATTTCTTATCAATATGTCAAACCTTATGGTCGTCTACTTCGCTGTCATGATTTGCCACTGGTCAAACGTCCTGTTTTCAATCCACACCATTCCGTAATTAACTCGCTTGTCTTTCAGTCCCAGAAACGGCACAATGGTTTTCTATAATCGACAGACTGCCCTTTCGGCTCGACGAAATGATGGCTATTTGTGGAAGCGAAAACCAAATCGCCGCACAGCTAAGGAGGTTCACATGGTTCTCAAGGTTGACGGGCTTGAGGTGCGTTTTAACACAAGTCGGTTGTCTCCTTGCACATTTGCTTGTCCACGAAACTGACTGACTAGTTAGTGGCTCATAGCTTGTTGATGTACGTTCCTTATTCTCACTCTTCAATGCGTATGGGATCCGGAAGCGTGGCTGAGTTAATATGTCTGTTTTCTGCGAGTTTTTCAGTGTGTAATTCCAGTTTGCCCCTTTTTTACGCATGAGCCGTGGTCGTATTCGGTTTGTTCTAAGGTGAATGCGTGGTCTGAATGTCGCATATGGTTGGCTTGACCCCGAAGTGGTCGAGCGTGTTGAAGGCGGCCCACATGCAAGTCCACATCTCGTAAGATGACGCAAGTTGCCAGAACAGTGTGCATGTTGTAGCCGAAGATACTTATACTCGTAGGGTGTATAATAACAATAATAATAATACATCTATGAAACATGCTCCAGAATTCGTGAATAACAGGGATGGATGTTTCGACTTAGTAAAAGCGTGAGAGCACATTAGAAATGATTATGATTTTTTGGATTGTTGTGGATCACTGAATAATCAAGTGTAAGATTGCCGGATACGATAGGAGGATGGGTTGGTCTGAGGATATTCCGTAACTTTTTCATCGTCTGTTGGATGAAGCTGAACGAGGAGTTGGAAATCCTATCGGTGACATCGCTCGTTGTTGAGCTGGCGTACCACATTCGCAGTGCCTTCTGCTGTGTCCTGGTCATTTTTCGTTTTTACGTATCGTAATGTAGAGCTGTACAACAGAGCCTGATAACTTTTGATCTGGTAGCGTTCGTAGCCAATAGCTACGTAAAACCATGTGCAGGATAATGTGTGCGTGTGAGTGGAAGAGACTGAGTTGCATCGACGTTAGCAGCGTTCACAGAGCTAGACTCACCAACCTCATCGGGCACTGTGGGCCAGGCGTGCGATGAATGAGCAGGTAACGTTATCGTTTGACATGCACACCAAAGGTTACAAGCGTCAATCCGCGTTGGGATCTCAAATACAAAGTGTCAGCGCGGCATGTGACGAAATCAACAGGTTGATTTTAGAACATGCGTCAAACGTCAGTGCTAGGTCTAAAGGTCACCTACGCACCTAACGGTTTGTTTGTTAGAGTAGCATGTGTCACTCGCCTATGCTATCGGTTTTCCTCATATTTGTAGCCCTGTCTTTGATGCCTGATTCACAAAACTCGCAAGTCTCATTTGTTATTTCTCCTCCTGGACTTTTAGTGGTAATTGGACTAAAGTCAAAAGTGTGTACGTCTACTGGCCGAAAAAACGCACCTTAATCTTACGCGCCGCGCACATGTAGCTGGTCTCAATAAGTTTCCTGTCTTTCTTATCATCCTGGTGGCATTTTTTAATTTATGCTACATGGTGAATTCCATATTATCTATCCACGTCGTCTGAGTGGTCGTTCAGGTTCATTCTCTACAGTGCATTGCTAATGGCTTAGACATAGGCATTGACTCTGTCTGTCTTTTCCTTTCGCTGTCGACCGGCTAAGTCTTTTCAGGCACGTCCCATCGAACCCAGTCCCAATTGTGTCACACACATGCACGTACTCTGTTTTGTCTCAGTGCATTCTGGCCAACTACGCTCACTCAGCCCTTCTGTCCACGTTCCATCGGCGAACCTACTCTCTACGATATGTGAGTTCACTTTTCTTATCCATTCGTCCTGTCATACCTTCCCACGAGGTAGTCTGGGTCACTCCGTTCATCCTGGAACACTTGACTACTCGGCGAACATCAAACAAACTGTACATTCGCCGACTGCTGTTGGCACCTATATTTGTCAAAATTGCGACCTTCCTGGGCGAAGGGGATATCCCTTATATCAATCTCTTAATCGGACATCTTCACAAGTATTGGGAAGTAAAATGTCCGCAAATTTTAACTCAATGGTTTTAAGTCATTTCTGGGTATTTTTGATGTGCGGGTCAACCACCACTAACCCATTTCGCCGTCGGTAACAATATAGACACGGAGACCATGGGAATTCGATAAAAATGAACTGTTCGATTTCCAGCTGAAACACTTATTTAGACTGGTGTTCCATAAGTAAATGAGGCAACAGATTTATCTGCTCCTTAAACAGATTCATGACAAGCGTCTTAGGACAGTCCAGATAACGTCGATGTCTATGTTGGTTGATTGACCAATACGCGTAAATGCCTGAGGCCTTTGTTCCCATAGCAGTTATCTCGTTTGTTGATCGGCACACTTTTCAACACGGGCAGGCAGTTAACGTTGATTGTTTGACTTCATATTGACGATACTTACTCTGCTAGTTTTGTAGTAATTGACATCGGTGACCTTCATTCTCTGTGGCATTTTTAAAAACTTTTCCAACCGTTTCACGCGTTATTTGGTGGTGTCATTTCACATCGCTATTCATCCTCGTTTTCTTGCACGTAACGCTTGCTAGAGATTCTGGTTATATGCAGTACTCTTGCTCTAATATACTCAAACGACCATCTTGTAGTTCCGTTTTAACCGCAATATTCACTCATTTGATCTTCAGGCTCAACAGCGTTATTACTCAACACTATTTTATTCTACAGAATCCATCAATAGTTCTTGTCCATTATCTGAACGTACCATCTATTACACAAGATGACAAGCTGTGTTTGCCACTGCCCACGTTTTTCGAAGAGGACCGATCAGAGTTGTCCAGAAACAGCGTTTTAGAACAACTGCTGCCCATGTGTAAGCTCATTTCGTTTCCCTTTTTGAGTGTGTCATTTTGTGCCCATACTAATGCTACGTGTTTGAGTTCCCATAGTTTTCTTAGTGGTTTAGGTCCCTTCCCTTCTCTCCTTTTGGTTTCCAGCTACAGATGTTCCCTTTCTTCATGGTTACATGACAGTTACTCATCAGCGTGTACCAGTGATGCTGTGCCCTCTTTGATGATGTTGATTAATGGTGAATCAGGCTCGAGCCTTAAAACGAATTTCAGTGAAATGTCAGTCGTGTGGTTTGGTGCGCGGTTCTCACCGTTATAAAATTGGTGAAATGTCTTTTTGGATGTACGGAATAAGGTTCTTTTTATACCAACAAGTGTCGAAGTTGACGCTTTTCGATTGTCATATGGCCAGACAGCCTATTGGGTCTGTCTGATCACGATTTCTGATCCGGCTAGTGTGCGATATCATCATGTTGAGCCGGTTTATATTCATCAAGAAATGTTGCTGAGTATCTCCATTTTGATTTGGGCGTTATATTTTCGGGTTGTTTCACGTGCTGTAATGTTTAGTCCGATTTGTTCTACGTGTTCTTCAACGCTCCTATGTTTTTATCATCTTTATTTGCAGGAACACTTCAGTCGTTGAAATTTCTGCTCATTTAGCATGTAGCCATGAAAAAAATCCAGTTTAAGTACAAAACGATAAAAAAAGGATAGATCTACTGTATAAGTTGAATGTCACCAATAATTGATCGCAGCCGTTGCATTCCCGTAGGCTTTTCAGTCAGCTGCTTTGGAAAGGCACTGGACCCGAGTTTGTCTCTTGTTGAAGCTCATCAGTGGTGCATATTTTTGCCACGGCTGAGGTTATAACTCTGACGATAGTTTCATGGGGCAATCGAGTTGACCACTGCGCCACTGATCTCACTAGTCGCGACTGAATCGTCATCTTTGAACACTCAATCACGTTCACTTGTGAGTGATGCTCGAATTTGCGATAGCAGGACAGATACTATGTCTCCTCTCAAGGCGATTGTGTTGGCTGTGCATTCCACTGGATCAACCAGACAAACATTTTCCGATCCACCACTCGCTTCGCACTGCTCTGTACAAAACTTATTTCATACAGACGCGGTTTTTAAAAATTATCTCTGTGACCACGTGTTTCTGGTAGCACTTTAAATGTTGTTATGTTTGTCGTGTTTATTTTTGTCGCATCAGTTTCTGGCTTTCCGAATTACATTTCCCGACCGCAGTCGAATCGACAATTGCATTTCGACGTAAGTTCCAAATCCCAAGGTTTAAGTAGTCATGCACATCCAGTTATCGTACCAGCAGCCTCTTTGTTAGTCATTGCATGAGCCAAAAAAGTGTCCGTTTTTTAATTCAGCCTTAGCTTCTTTTTCATGCGAGTTCTGACGAATATTTTTATCGAATGATTTTGCCTGGTGTTATACGACCATCGATTTTTGTGCACTTCTCCCATATACGCGTATTTCACACCTGTCCATTTTGTAATCAGTTGGCAATAAGGTTTATCGGCCGGGCGTTTCATTTCTGACACGGCAGCTTTATTATCAGTGAAGGTGCACACTGATTAGGGAATTGGGGTAGGTTTTTAGCGAACAGAGAAACCTGAATTACCGTAGCTGCGTTATGGAACATTTCAGAACTAGGCAAAAATTCTATTTTATTGGCTTTCATGAATAAGTAGTACCAGGTGGAATGACTCCACACGGGGTTTGAGTTAACTCAGCTCCGAGAATGGTGCAAGTAGGTCAACTCCCTTTTTTGCCCAAATCCTGGTCTGTGTTGCCTATCACGTTCCTTTATTGTTTATTTTTGAAATGGTTTCATCCCTACTCTTCTGTTTGACGCATCCGTCAATCATATCTCTAACTAGCCGTCCTTTCTACTGTGCTATCGTCAGCTTGACACGTTATTAATTCATTATTATTCGAACTCACTGACGGGAGCAATTACGCTGTTGGTGGTCGTTTATTTTTCACGCTTATATGTTCGTTGTGTTTGAGAGAGAAAGAGAGAGTGATCGAAAGCGTCGATTCGGATTAGCTTCTTATTCGCGAGTAGCATACATGTTATTGATTTGCAGATAAGTTTTAACATTACGATTTGCACAGCCTTATTCAAAGAATGAGCAGGCGCTGACATCCAAGTCATTCCGGGAGAGTAACAAACGTTAATAATCCCAGTCATCAAGTGATAATTACTTGTGTGATACGGTAACAAAGGGAAAAGACAAATATATAGTTAAAACCTCTTCAGGGCACTGGAGTGCTATCACAGTCAAAGCTGACACATTAGGACGGAGAGATGTCCTTCATAGTGAGACAACCCTCAGAATATAGTAAAACGTAATGCCAGATTTCTCGCATAAATATGTCACAGGTTTTCAGAGGACCAAGAACAGTTAGTAGGCATAGATCAGTGACTGAGTAAGAGGACAGTCCCAGTCGAGGAATTGCAAGAAGATGGATACATGACACCACAAAAAAGTGATCACAGGTGAATGATAAATACGGTCCACATCACAGCCCACAGTATGGAGTACCGAATGCTACTGCGACTAGTAAGTTTCCATTTACTCGTTCATAGCTGCAACTGTTGTACTTTTTCTCTTTGGCTTGACTATCAGTTGATCTCTGTAGTGTTCATGAACGGAGATTCGCTGTTCACTTTAAACGACTATGTTCTAGTCCAGAAAATGTATGGAAACGTGCTCTAGTGATGTAAATTTTTGTGAACAATGTGGGATTTAAACATTTCCGTCCAGTTCTGCGGCTCTCTTCAGAAAGCGTGTCTTATTGTTACCGATATCGAAGATTGTCCATATTCACCACACAATATACACTGTAAACACGGAGCATACAAGGCTCCAATACTCTGTCGTCATTGTGTGCCAATCATCTGTTGTGTGTCTGTCTGTGGTTGTGGTAATCCCGCAGTGTATACACTTATGTGCATCGGACAGCCGCTAAGTATATTACTTGCGACTGTTACTGGCATATCATTCAGGTGTTATCCAGTTTCAATGACACTATTTGCAAAGGGTGCCGAATATCTTCATTCCCACTGGAGAACGCTGAAGACCAAACATTGAACTTGAGCAGTTATATCAATGAGCTGATCAAATCAGCCGTGTGGTATGCAAAGAGGCCTAAGAGTACTAAAAACTTTTGTTGTTGTTGTTGTTGTTGTAGAATCAAATGCAGTGGGAAAATCAAACAAATATGTGATGGACGACACATCTTTCTCTGAAGAGCATCTCAACGAACTCTGCAAGGTCTGCTGCAGTGAACATAGACTTGCACTCTATCCTTAGTCACTTTACAGTGTGGTGTATTTGAGTACACAAGTATATGGTTAAATTGCGTATGCTTGTGTGCATAGCGCTTTGAAAGTGTAAATAGCGTACTACTGGCATGTTAGGAGTGATCAAAGTTCCAGTGTGTCAAGGCAGTCCCGATCAAGTGGTCTTGACAATACTACATCAGCCCTGAAAAAGTGGAGAACATTCATTGTTTATTTCTGTACAAACGCTATATTAGACCTTTCTGTGACCACCTCTTGTTTGTCCAAATCATGGTGTTAATTCCTTGTCTTTCAAGGATGTCTGCTCGTGTTTTTGTTCGAGTTTGTTCTCTTTGCACGCTACTGTTGATGTCACGTAGAACGGCAAACTGGTTCTTCGGGTGATGCTGATAACGGATTTTTGCTGGACGTTTACGATCTTTGAAATTCTGTGTCAGTGGCCAGTTGGTTTACATTAGGTTTGTGTTCTCATTGTTGTCCATCCGTTAGAGTAGATAAAATTTTATGAACTAGAAGTCATGTGTTCAATAGTTTGCCATATGTTGTCTTTCTCACCCAAATTATGCGGCTATAGCGCCTGAAGTAATTTGATTAGTACTGCTTTGACTTACTCTCTTTGTATTGCGAAATTCCACGCAAACCTATCCATTTTCTTTTGTAGTCCTATTGACCTTCTGTAGACATTGAGAGCTTGGATTGCCATCCTTTGAATATCGTTCATATGTTTTCGCTTTCTGCCGGCCGGCACATCGGCAAGAGTTACATAGGTAGCACACTATATTCGAATTTGAATCACATTCCAGATTTCGATGAACGAGACCAACACGGTTTTGTTTTAGGTGCAGCTGGTTTTGTCTGCTCTGTGCAGCGCCATTTCCCATCGCTTGCAAGTTGCCAGTTCTGTTGGAGAAGTTTCACATTCCACCGCATCCCGTACCGGTTCTTCACTATATTGTTTGTTTATACCACCGACGGAGGTGGCAGTAGTTCCTCATCAAAAGTCACGTTTACATCAGTCCCAAAATCTTCCTGATCTTAGCCAGGGGCAAAAGGCCTTCATTATGGCTGAAACAGCAATGCCAGATACCTCAGAAAAGACGAGTAATTTCACAGGTTCGTTACTTGCTGCTTCTTACACATCTCGTTCGATGCCCAATTTTTCTTTACTTGTCTTTGTTTTAAGAGTTGAAATGCTATCGTGAATACTAGCTTTCATAGCCAAACTTTATCAAACTCAGCCCGCCCAGCTTCGATAGACCCCCCAGAGGTATCGGTTGTTCTTCCACTGTCTTTTATCAGTGATTTGACGTTCATCACTTTCGATCACTTATTGATCGGAAACAAAATGTGCTTTTTTAATCTCAAGATTACACATGATTTACATGTTTCTTGGACCGTGTTATTTTCTCGTGAAAAATCGTTTACTCAGCATCAATTTACTGGTACTCAGGATCACTCCCGTATCGACTAAATCATAGTTATTGACCTATCAGCCCGTATCAAACGTTACTCAGTCCGTTATGAGCTGTTTTATCTGCTCCCACACTTTCCGTTCGATTCGTCTGTAAATAGACAAAAAGGATTGCCTTTTTAGTGGTGTTATTTGTATTTCTGGTTCATTGGTTAATGTTATATATATATATATACATGTATATACATATACATATGTATACATACATAACCCATCTAACACAGCTGAGTAGTGACACTCACATAGCCAGTAACAAAATTAGTAAGTTGTGATAACTTGGCACACTCGGGCATCACTTTGATCGTAGGATTTGCATGGTGCTCCAGAGCCCTGCTTAACTTAACGTGATTCACTGAGAAGTTTGGTCATCTACAGCTGTTGGCGATAAAAAAAATGCTGTATATCAATCTAACCACAGAGGTCAAACCTAGGCGCTGAACCCCCACAAATTGATGATGTTATCTCGTCTAATGGTGAAACGTTTGTAGCCCAAATGCTTAGCTCGGCGAACAACTGGATTCTCAGTCTATCAGCCCAAGTCAACTAATCTACTTTGGCTTTCTGAGATTGTGTTTCCGTTGGTGTAGGCGAGTAAAAACCC
>QNGE01008024.1:0-19387 GCA_008508345.1 Paragonimus westermani
AATCAGCGGTGTTTTCCCACTTATGTTCGACAGAACTATAAGCATGTTGATATGCTATGGTTAAAGCCATTCGCTGCTATCACGACTCTAATCTCCACGGGGAGCGAGAAGTACGTTGGAATACGGACAGAGTGACCTGCTTATCGAACGAGATCAAGAAGCACTCCCCACTTGAAAGCCTACAAAAGTGCCACGCAATTCTCCCAGCTTTCGAGTGAAGGCAAAACACCGTATGCTGAAACACGCCTAAACACATATGGACGAGCGAAATCACTGGAAAGGAACACTGGGGGAATCTGTTGTGGACCAGTGAGTATGCGCCCGAACCTCATCCACTAACAGGTTAAGACGCATTTCCTGAAGAGCAGTCAAAAAATAGTTCCATCAGGCATCAGGGTTTGGATCCAGACGGTATATTTCCAGTAACGTTGGGAAATATGATAATCAGTTGGTTCTATCCCAGTCTGAGACCAACGGTGGCAACCGCGGGAAGAAAAATGAGGAGCTCATGTTGGGCTCCATCTTACTCGGCCGCACTCAATAGCGCGCCAGGCAAGAAGTACGTGGAAACTTTGAGTGCGTGAGTTGTTTAAATTAAACGGTCTTGAATAATGAGAGAATAGATGATTCGTTAAGACAGCAGCAAACATTCACTGAGTGCAATTAGTTGCAAGGCCGAAGTGGGAAGCACTGAGTTCATATCTGGCCTCCCACAGCAGGCGTACACAGAATCATGCGTACAGAACAGACAAGCAATATGCACGGTTGCAGCCGGGGTCCTTAGAGAAGCCACACGATCGCGGATCTCTACAATATCATTCTGCCTTCCTTCAGCACAAAATGCAGCCGTTGGTTAACATGCGTTCTGAATGTCCTTTCGGATGACTGAAGCCATGTGTGAGATGAGATCCCCGTTGTCCTATCCATCAAACCTGACATTTGCAAGATAACTATGTTCACATTTGTGAAGAAACTCACTTTCTTCGATTAATCTATGATTCCCGAACATCGCCTTAAAAGTCGCAATATAGTCCGTTTTCTGGAAATGAAAAAATGTATGCATTATTTCGGTATCTATTTACTAACATGCAAGCAACCACAACAGCAGCCACGTCGAATTTTCAAAGTAACACACAAGGAGGTCGCTTTCAGTTAACCACCAGTTGAAACAAACAAATATGAATCCGTGGAAAAGATTTCCGTGATTCCAGTTTCTGCGTCATAAACCAAGGTAATAAAGCGTAGTGTGCCGTGAAATAATTGTTTTCCTCATGGTAACTGAAGAGATCACATTCTACTACTAGCACTCGGGAGGCAGGCACATTGGGTCTTGGCCTCAGAGCGTGACTTCTGGAACTGTTGTAGGAAAAACGATCATCACATTATTTGCTTCTCTCACCTAGTTTCTCGCGAAGAATATAGGGTCAGCAAAATCCGTGTCACTGTCCTCTACTGTTTTGGTTTAACCAATCAGTGATGTGGAACTGCAGCAATTTCTATTTATTTTTTAATGTTCCGCAGTGGGGAACTTATGTGAGCCACAGTAATACACTGGGCAGCAGACGGAATGTCCATGTGTTGAAATGGATAGTACGAGGGTCAGTCACAGAACTGGCGAGTTGGAAGCCGTATTCACAACCACCCAACGGAGCACACAAGTTCGTAGAAAGGGTTTATTCAACAACAGATGTAAAATAAGAGCATGATGGCGTAGTATGGTATCTGTTGGTGCATTCTGTGCCTCGTCCAAGTACGTGGCCGCTGATAGACCTTGAAGGAAGAGGAAAAAACCACAAGTTGCTAGAGGCGCAT
Organism: Paragonimus westermani; assembly: GCA_008508345.1. NCBI lineage: Eukaryota > Metazoa > Platyhelminthes > Trematoda > Plagiorchiida > Troglotrematidae > Paragonimus > Paragonimus westermani. Next base: position 1,813 of record QNGE01008024.1, read on the forward strand.
TTTGATTTTTGTAGTTACTGTTACAACTTCAAAGTTTGTTGTAACCATCCAGTGTTCGCATGTTAAACCGTTCGGAATAAACAACAATGCGTTATTATTTCGTTATGAAATAACTTCATAACTTTATAATAATAATAATGTATATTTCCCGAAGCATTTGTGAGAAGCACGCTGGGCTATGCGCGATCACTGCCCAAACGGACGTGGCTAAAAATAAAATGATTGTAGTTCATGAAACTTTGACTCACGCAACAAGAAAATAGACAGTTCGTTGGCTTCACAGATTCAATCAAAAAATGGGACGTTACATTAGTTAACCTATTGCAAGGTTGTGTTAGGGGTCAGTTTTCCAAATAGTACAACGTCAGTCTTGGGAGATGGTACGAATGGACCTCTGGAGTGTCTCGTCATTACGGGAAGTAATTGGCGTCCGGAAAATGTTAAAAAAACGGCTTTAGCGAGCAAGAACGGAACATTCCAAATTCTACCAAACTATTGAGCAGACTCCGGCGCAGGATTCCGTCGATTGTTGGAAACCATCAAAATGTTAAAATTCTCCCGAATTGTTCGGCCGGGACGACGTTCCGTGCCTCCATCTGTTGCAGAAAAATTCTCTGCACAATAAATGTCTATGGGATCAAGAAAAAGAATGTATTTGCACACGTTAAATGAGAAAATATGGGGTGATTACATTTACTATGATGAACAATATGTATGCGAGATTCTCTGACAAAGAATTCATGCGATATAGTTATTTTTGCCATGGTTACCGAACTATATAATCCTGAAAATTGCTTGTCGTGACATTTTGCTATGTACTCGGGAGTTATTCAGGCAAACCGAATATTGAGCTGACGATCTGGGAGGCCCCATAAAATGTGCGTGTTCCAAGTAGAACTCATGTAAATTCATTCTGCTAGATTTATAACTAAGTGCTAATTCCACATTTCCTAGCAACCTGGGCAATGCGTATACATGAATAGACGCATATCAATAAAGTAATGTTGAGTTGTAAACGGTTTATTGAGTATGCAGTGGGCCAAGTACTAAATGGTCGTGTGACTAAATGATACAACAAACCGTTCCAAGCAGGCGATTTTTGAGGGGAGTCAGACAGTTGGGATCGTTATTTACGTTATACGCAGCTGACGGCTACTTGTTTCCCGGACCACACTCAAAAAGATCATCAAGGTATACACAGAGTTTGAAGATAGACATTGTGTTTGACAACGTAAGATAGCTTTCCAAACCCTTTTCAAAACACTGTATGTTGTTGCTGGCTCTGACTTCATTTGGAAGTTTATTCCAAATATAGTAATACTTTACAATAAAGAAGGTCGCGCGTAAATATTCCCGAGATAGCAGTGTTGGCAAGGTGAAGCCCTTACTCCTCAGACTATACGTAGGGCTGTGTTGTAAATGGACGGTAAACGCTGTGGTAATAGCGTCCGAATATATAAGTTTATAGAGAAGTGTCAAGTTCAACTTTAGTCAACGTAACCAAAGTGGATCAATGTCAAGTTTTTGACAACGGTATCTACAGGTAAGCGAAGAAGAATATCCTAATGATTTTCTGGTAACTGATCGTTGAAGGTTTTCTAACACAAGCTTATCAGACTTGCGTAGATGGCAGTGAATGAATGTGCTGTATTGGAGTTGGGGCCGAGCGCACATTTTGTAAAGCGTCAGCTTCGTAGCCGGTAGACTGAATGTCTTCTTGATACAGCCTGTTGTTCTCTCAATTTTTGCTACCTGGAAGCATGGTTGTTCGGGGAAATTAAAGGAGTTTAAATACCATATTCCCAAATTCTCCGACCAAAGTGGCTGTATCAATATTATAACCGTCTAGTGAAAGGGAATCATGGGGTAATCCACAAACGTAAGTGGTGATGTTCGACTTGCTTGCTGAGAACGCCATTATCCATGTGCTGCATCACAAATGCAACGACGCTAGGTCCTGTCGTATATTTTGTAGACAGAAATCGATGTTGATATGCTAGCGGAATGTGTGAGCGATTTTGATATAGCCAAAAAGCAGAAAGGGCTTTCCATATTAAATTCCACCGCAGAAGTCATTCATGTGCAATAGGAGAAAAAACGGACCCAGAACGCTTCTTCGGATCATCCCACTAATCACTAGTTATAATGTTAAGCGGCGTACGATCATCCACGAAGACGTTCAGCAACGCGTAGCGATAAACCAATGATCTTAAATATTCAAAACAAGATTGGATCGTAATGGCACGGTATTATTGAACAAATTATCAAAGTGAATATTTAGAAAACCTCAACAGTTTCGATCGACAAATCGTTTCCAGAGAATGGGTTACAATTTGCTGCCGAACGGGCTAAATATGAACTATAGTCACATAATAAGGCATTCATACCCGAAAGAGCTCTTCCGAGCAGTCAACAGGTTCAAAACAATGGGGATGAGCCGAGCTCCAAAGAAGGGGGTGCACGCACCACTCAAGTAAAGTACAGTGACCGATAACTGGCTATTCGCACGACGATTAAATTGGCGTGACAAAACAAAATCGTCTAGGTCAAGGTCCAATTAACGTCCAGAAACAGGGGGCGTTGAATGCAGAGGGGTGAATATTCAGGGGAATTGTGTTGGGTCGGATTTTCACATGATTATATTCCAAAAATTCGATACACCGGGCCACAAAATCCGAACATCACCGAAGTTCGCTCGCAGAACGGCGGTTCTACTCCGTTCTGTTTCCCAATCTAACTAGTCACTAGGTCGAAAACCTCGGACCCAACATTTATCAGGCTTAGGTTGCGACACATACCCCAAGGAACTATTATGCAATTAAAGCTCTTCTCCATGACTCCCACTACTTGGACTTGTTGAATGTCCGACTTTGAAGAGAGCGTTCAGGCACAAGCCGTTCTCCATGACCCACACCTTGCACTCTCAATACGGACTAGGTGTCAGCTGCACTCGTCCCGCCCACGTCACTCCTTCCTCCCAAAGGCACAGGCGTCTTATATCTCGCTTTACTACACCGGACTTAGTCCTCACCACGGCAGTCCGCTCTAAGCCGTCCTTGTCAGCACCACAACTAACTACCACATACAAAGTCCATATAGTTCTTGATAGGGGTTCTAAAGTTATCAATATGTCGCCTCTCTGATGAAAATTGCGTTCGTTACGTGTCTATTTCTGCCGTGCTTGCAGGGTGGGGAGGTACTGTTTCGTCCGGTGACTCAAAAAGAGTCCAACCAGATAACTGGTTTGTTTCCACCATTGGTTAAACAGTTGTAACGTCGTCCGATTGGGGCAAATTTCATGATTATCCCGCACGAGTAACATTGGGTGGTAAAACCAGCCCGTCTTGTATATCCGATGTAACAGGCACTAACGGTCTGTTATTCAATATTCTTTCCAGGTCGACAAGGAGAATGGACAGGGTCTCGTCATCGGGGGTTTGTTCAGCACAGATCGATTCGAGGATGCACCGAACCGACCGTATAAAGTGCTCCAACACACCTCCCAGATGGCTCGCATAGGGTGGATTATAATGCCATTGGATATGTTTTTGTAGTAAGTTGCTGTTAGCGGAGGCATTATCTAAGCTACGCGTCCATCGTCTGAGTTCTTGGCCTGCAGCGGTGAAGTTGAACCCGTTGTCGGAATAAACATTAATAGGGCAACCCCGTCTCCCAATGAGACGCATCAAAACCGTAAGGAATGAATCAGTGATCATGGAATGTGCGGCCTGGAGGTGGACAGCTCTGGACTGAAGACAGGTTATGACGCAACCATACTTTTTTTCCTGCCGCTAGCTCTCTTCACACTGAGTGGATCAACATTGACAAACGGGTGCCAAACCGGTTCCATTCGCACGGGTGGCAAGGGAGCCTTCATTTGTTTGCCTGCGGCGGCGTTCAGGAGACGACAGTGGAAGCAAGCTCCGATGACGTGTTTGACAGCAGATGCGCCCTAAAAAAATCCAAAATCGGAGCCTGATTAACGAACGGACCTGTGACATACCGCAAAGCTCCTCCAACATGTGACAGTGGTTGACAGTGAGGTCTGACACATGATGACGCTTGGGAAGTATTACTAGGCGTTTCAGGTGAAACTTCATATCAGCCTGCATCAGTCGTCCACCCATTCGCATCATCCCATCAATCAAAGTAGGGTTTAACTTACGAAGTGGACCTTCCTGTGACAACTGAACTTTTTGTCCATACTCACGTAACCTCATCAAGAGGGACAGTTCGTTCGGAAAGCTAGCCCTCTGAACCAGACGGACGATATCTTTTACCAGAATGGATTTCGCTCAACCTTAGTTGACCTGTATTGGTCGTAGGGTCGGTCCGTTGATGCGTTGCAGAGAGCCAATATGACTTGAAGCTGCGAAACCAGGCTGTAGTATTTAGATGCCTAGGCCAGCTCGAAATACCGAGCACCCAATACGGAGAGATCTTGTCCACAGTAATCGCGTCCACCTGGGCTGATGGTCGATTCATCTCCACTCCGGAGGTTCATTCACGGCAACGAACGTTTTGGGCCAAGGTAGAGATGGTTGTGTTAGAAACGTAGGACCTGACAACCGGGCTTCTATACCTCCGTGATTGTGTACTTCACGAGAAGCACTATCTGCTGGGTTGTCTTCCGATCTCGCGTGTCGCCAATGATCGGGGAATGTCGGATTGTGCACAGCACTTATTCGGTTTGTAGCGAACGTACTGAACTTGGTGACTGTCTCTGTCGGACTAGTTCCATCATAACAAACACAAGTATTCGAGAAAGTCTCTCGCGGCTCTCTTTGGAGGGGCCGCTAAGAACCCAACCAAGTAAAGATCTGACTGCGTAGGGTTGTCTGCGCTTTCGGAGTTTCTGATCCTTAACCCAGTACGCTTCAGGCACGTCACATCCGATAAGAATGATTACTTTAGCATCATGAATCTCGTCTAATGGAAGATCTTTTAGGAGTGGCCATCTTTGGGCTTCCTGTTTTATGGACGGGACGGATTGTTAGGGTAGATCGGCCACTAAATGAGCATTGTTGATGTCGACTGTCTCTTGTCCCTCTAAGGAAACAATCCTCTGGCGGACATTCTTGCAACGGGTGGTAGTTAACCCGTTCACATTTGTGACGGACAAGGTCGACTGAGTGCAGGCGACAGCGATAGGCTCGAGTAGATTCTCTTTCGCTAGTGTGGTGTCAGAGCTGGGATCTAAGAACGCATACGTTGAGATTGGACCGTGTATCGAGTCGACTTTCACCTGTAATATACCCAGCCTTGTGTGTTTTTCAACTGTTCTGGCCATATTACAAGTAATTTGATGTCCGCTACCTGTCTCGGCCACGGGCTCCGCGTGCGTGCGGTGCAGCAGGCTATGGTGTCGCCCGCCGCATTCTGACCCTGCAGCCTGAGGCTCGGTGGTGTAATTTGAAACAAACAAAGCAACATCCAAGCCGTCGCAAGTTGTCCCATCTCATGGGTACACTCATGGCTAGAAAGGAATACTAAGCCTCGAAGAGGTGCTTCTGAGAGCACAACACGCAACTGATTTGAGGGTCGTTGGCCCGGTCTCGGTTAACGAGAAGTTTGGATGACTCAAAGGGGCCTCTTATAGTAACTTACTGGCTGCTCCCGGACGAATGCGCTGTCCTCGATTCCTTCCGCTCACTTTCATTGACTACTTGACCATACCTGCTTCTTGCAACTCTCGCACAACGCGAGATAAACTCGGTTAGTTCATCAAAGGACGGTTCTCGTGCCATACCAAAGATGTGTTTCGCAGCTTCCGCCCACTTATGTTGTAGATGAACTGGTAGAGCTCTCACACTACGCTCTAGCGTTGTTACCGAGTTGAGGTCGGCCATATAGTTCATTTGACCCGATGCAATAGAACAGTTCCGCATTCGTATTGACAACTGTGATAAAGCTTCGACGCTGCTGCCTACACACCTGCCGTTGGGCAGCAGACCATATGTCGTAGATATAGCGGCAAAATAGAGCTGTTTGTGAAGATCTTTTAGCAACTGCCGTGCTCTGCAATAGCCAGCGCTGGGTTCTAGAGTGACACACTCATCTATCGACTCCCTAGCTCGACCCTTGCAGTAATACATCAGGTAGAGGAATCTGTGACCATCATCCGACACTTTAGATTCGATATAGCTCTGGAACTGTCGCACAGACTTCCGATAGGCCATCGGGTTGCCATCAAAAAAACAAAGTTCAACCTTTGGCAGCGCCAAGGTAGCAGATAGTGGAGCTAGTGCGGAACTCACTTCTGCACAAGACGAAGTCGATACTGGTTCTGCGGTGCGAACTGCCACCAGATTCGACCGCACCCCACAGTCATCAAGAAATCTGTGAATGTGAGCGTTCTGCTCACTTCTACCGTCAATGTTTTTTGCCGCCACCTGCTCGTCACAGGTATCTTCATCTTCGTCAGTTAACATAGCGTTTAGCCTAGCCTCCTCTACTTCTGACTCAGCTTGCCACAAAACCGTCTGTAATTCAACTTCTGCTTTAAGCTGCCTTTCTTTCAGCTCAGCCCGTAACAACTCAGATCTGGCCTGAACGCGGCTACTAAAACTAACATGGGAACCAGAGCATGAGAAAAAAACCGATGACATCCTTGAATTGCTCAACTGAATTCGATTGACCATTCAGAATGGGTTGTTTCTTGAAGCTGTCAGACATCATCGGGAGTTAAGCAGACTGAGGATAAATGTTGAGTATTGTACGATCATCCACGAAGACGTTCAGCAACGCGTAGCGATAAACCAATGATCTTAAATATTCAAAACAAGATTGGATCGTAATGGCACGGTATTATTGAACAAATTATCAAAGTGAATATTTAGAAAACCTCAACAGTTTCGATCGACAAATCGTTTCCAGAGAATGGGTTACAATTTGCTGCCGAACGGGCTAAATATGAACTATAGTCACATAATAAGGCATTCATACCCGAAAGAGCTCTTCCGAGCAGTCAACAGGTTCAAAACAATGGGGATGAGCCGAGCTCCAAAGAAGGGGGTGCACGCACCACTCAAGTAAAGTACAGTGACCGATAACTGGCTATTCGCACGACGATTAAATTGGCGTGACAAAACAAAATCGTCTAGGTCAAGGTCCAATTAACGTCCAGAAACAGGGGGCGTTGAATGCAGAGGGGTGAATATTCAGGGGAATTGTGTTGGGTCGGATTTTCACATGATTATAGTTCAAAAATTCGATACAAGCAATGCCCTCTTATTTTGGCCGTTTGAGTGCGTCCTTCAAGTTATAACAAAAGTTAGCTGTCCAGGGGATCTTGTATTCCGGAAGATACTTTTAGGATCAGTCACACTAGTTTCGTGCATCTCTGCTCACTACGGAGAGTTAGCTTCTCTTTGTTTAGTTGACGGTGTTGCTTCACTAGGGAGAAATCTAGCGTTCTTTCGTACCTCGACTTGAACATTTTAAGTCTGTCAGTCTCTTCTGCAGTAAGAATTTTACGTTGTGTATTCGAGCCGACGTGTTTTGATTTTATGAGGGCCAAAATGCCGAGACAAAACGTTACGTATCTGATAAATTCTCTGGCATTTATGCTTTGGTCTCATGTGAGGAAGAAGGTATTACACTTGAAGGATCTTAGTGGAGGGAGGGAGGCATTCTAATCAATGAATTTGATGGGACGATAGAATACAACTGTCGAAATGGTGGCCACATTGGAATCAAACAGACATTTGACGACACTCTGATCGCTCCCTGGAAATTGTTATAGAACAGATATCTCTACATACGAAATACCTGTGATGAGTATGATATCCAATATATATTATTCTCTCAGTAGGCGTTAGGACATTTTGGTTCTAACCATTCAGTTGTATGCATGAAAGTAATTCGTTCTATTTTTGTCGAGCGTAGAATGAGGCACGTTGAAGTTCCAACCTACTAGTTGGTGTTCACAAGGCATGTTGGACAAACGATATATTATCTCCAAAATGTCAGTCAGATCATTGTTCGCAGCATCAGGCAATCTGTAGATGTATCCTGTACGTAGTTCGCGAGAAGCAATAGAGTCCATTTACCACAACGAGTGTTTGATTTTATGAGGACTAGACCCATCAAGTGTTACCGCGGAAAATTGCCCCTTTAGGTAGACAATGCATCCATTGCCTTGTCATATGAGGCGATCCCTACGAATTTGCTTAGTCTTCGTTTTGATAGTTAGTTATTTCTTAGGACGTGAATTGCACTGCAGTTTTCATAGCAATTTCTATGATCGTCAACCTTAAACCTCCCAAGAATTCGAGGAGCGCCCGAAAAGGTGTACGGAAGAGGTTGGTGTTGCTTACTTTCAAAGTGTCAGCCGGAAGTAGCGAACTGTAGCGAATATAAAAAATGATAGTTTGATAGTCGCATTCATGTGTACATTTTCTATGATTTTGGTTTTGTACCTACTTTTGTTTTAATCAAACTACCCATTTTGTAACATCCGGCCCGGGGCTAAAGAAAACAACTCCCTCCGTGCCTCGCTAGCTTGACGTGTCTCTCTGTACTCTCTATTTTCCAGGGTCAGTAATAATACACGAAGTCAACGCGCTTTTCATTGTCGATCGATTGTCGATAGTGATAACTGACAGGGTTTTATTTTGTTGAGTCAGTTCCAACAGAACCATCCTGAAGAGTGATACATTAAGATGATGTGTTTGCAAACAGAATGTTCAGATTTCTCACTGATGTAGAAGTAGGGACTTGGGTGTGAATACGAAGGCATGCGATGTGTTTTATGGATTCATGATAGTAACTTTTAATGAGCTGCCTCTCGTGACACAAATCAGAGCATCATTTTGTTGGAATGGGTTCCTGTTCTGTTTTTGGCTCTTCCGTGATGGAATGCAATCATCCCTTAATAGCTTGCCGTATGTGCGTAGTCCAGCAACTAGTTGACTGAGCATAGTTTAAGCTGACGAATCTAAGATCCTTGACAAATGTAACAAGTCAACTGCCGACATCAAGCAGTGCATAGCAAATATGTGCGTTGAGTTCACTACAACCACAGACGTTCGAAATATGCGACGCTAGATGAAACCTGCAGTCAGTGGTGTTCGTGGCACACGGTCTATTACTGTGTCAAAGATCTTACGGCAATACTCTAAAGGTTTGGGTACAGTGTTGTCACTTGCAGATTCAACGGTGACATCACCAGGTGCACTCACAGCTACTATACACGTAGGGGGTAGATAAAGCATTTTTGACGTTTCCTTCATGCCGTCACTGTGAATGCTATTCATGGAACAAACAGACACATGTGCTAGAAAAATTTGTCTCGTGCATTGGAAGTGTGAAGGTGTATGTGGCGGTTATCCCCGAACACATATTTCGTAACTTTTACTCCATTGTACCGTTGATGGGAAAATGTACATCATCCCTCGCTAGACAAATGTCTGAACTGTCTACTCTGAGGTCTTATTACTGCTGAACTGAAACTAGCCTCGGGTTTGAGCCGCATCAGTCAGTGCATTCATATATTTCTGGAACTATCACATTTGGCTCCGCGGGCTATTATAACTCCTTATGGTGTATTCCTATCCCGTCGAAATCCTGAATCTTCCTGCCTCATTGGGAGCGCTTGAAGATTATCTAATGCCATTCGAAATATGGTTTCTCACTATCAAGGGACTGGAGGATGAAAAGAAGTCGCTCCCCCTACTGTAGTCGGAGAGACGCGTGATGCTCGGGGGAAAAACTATCAGTTCCTTGATGACCCGTCTATCTTGCCTATAAATTTCTGAAGGAACCACTGTTTTCGTGTGCTAAACCTGTAAAATTCGGAGCAGTTGAACAAGCCAAAATTCATACGCTGGTCAGGGAAGACAGTCGGGATACCAGGCATTCTCATCCCAAAATCCAGGCTCACGGAGCTCGCTGAAGTTTCCAACCCAAGCTGTGAACTCACTTTCGTGGCTATTTGATCGTTGAAGTAAACGTGTCTGGTCCACCACAAAAGCCTTCATTACCTCCAGATAGAGCACTCTACAAAGAGAATCAAGATATCAAAGCTAATGTGAAAAGTGAAGCGATCAATATATACGGTAGCAATGTTAGAGCACCAGAATGCAAACAAGGGCGACGGTCCGAAAAGCAAACTATCGGAACTGCGGTTGGCAACAATCAACCTGCACCTTATTCAAATACTACTCAACGGTGAAGCGGTTGCAATTCATGCGGTAGCGAACATTCTGAAGTAACTAGTCGATTTCGGAACTCCAAATGCCACAAATGGAACGGTATTGGTCATATTCAATCCGTTTGTCAGTTCAAAATATTCTTTTACACAACTCAACTTTGATTAGGGAAAGTGGAAGGCCGAATATCATCCCAGTGCCCCTACTGCGGGTTCTTTCGATTTTACCGGTCACACTGAACGGAACTATCTAGTTGGCAGTTCTGTTGAACAGTCGTTCATTTTGGGCACTGGTTACATTGAACCACTTGCTCCTGTTGATTCCACAAAGTGCTTGTGGAAGGCAGCCATGAACATTCTGAGGCTTCGTTCGAAAGTGTTACCGGACATACCTTGACAATTCTCGATTCGCGTCAACTCACACCTTCTGACTATAGGTGTCAGCAACTGTCACCTTTCGATTATTGATTGTGAGACATTGTTTGTTGGGTTAAGAGACGAAATTTGAATGTTTCTGTTTTATTGTATACGAATGCACGTGAACCAAGAATGCTCGACCTACTCCTCTAATGTTTGGAGGCTTCTAGAGATGTGCATGGGACCAGTTCCGCTCGAACTCAAAGAAAACCGGACTTTTTCGAAGCGATGAATGATTTCATTTGGGTTGGGTCAGCTTGTCTTGAAAACGAGCTGTAAACTTGTGGATATTAATGCCCCTACAATCTTCGACTTGTACTACGTCCACTTTGACTTCGCTTGCATGTGGCAGTGAAACGCTCCAAAGTTGCAGTTATTATCGATTCACATTTAACAAATATCTTTTGTGAAGGTACTGCACCAATGCTGAGTCAGCGAACACTAGCTCATGTCAGCTAGACGGAGCAGCTACTGGTATGACCGCATGCTGCACACACAGACGTGCTTCATGGCTCATGTCAGCTGGATGGGAAGGCTTTTATACTTTGCTGCGCTAAAGTAGTACCGCAACCCCTCCCGAAAGTTATGGAAACGTGACTGTCAAACCGTTTTTGACGTTGCATCATGAAATTTCTACGCGCAATATAATATGCTCCGGTTTATTATATCACACATGTGTAATCTTGAGTCATTAAGAGGATGAAATCGTTGGCTGCCAACGACGTTTGTGTATGCAACGTGAGCTCACACAAGTAGCTGCTCCTTCCAGTGAGCCTGAGCTATGAATTAGGTCTATGTATGTAGTGAGCGCTGACTAACAGTTGCTACGTCCGATCGTCTTAGGCTTTTCACAATGTCTACTTATGCTGTAGGCATTCACATAGGCTTGAATTACTGGCATCGTCCATATTTGCAATGTGCGCTGGCAATATCAACTGCTCCACCTGATCAGCTTTCTCCATGAACAACAGTGAGAACAAAGCATGAGATATATAATTGAAAAGTTGTATTTGAGGCGTTTGGGATACATGCTAATTATAATCTGCAGTTCCATTCAGCAACGCTTCGAGGAGGATATCTTCCATCAGCGCGACGGGCAATTGGCGTTTCAGACACGGAGCGGTTTCTGACCGAAAAATATACCTTCCAGTGATCAGCCGGAAGCGTGGATTACTCTGTTTCCGTGAAGTTTCATGTGCAAACTTCGCGCGACCTCAATAGAGATGGAAACAATGTAGCAGAGTGGACGGAACTAACCTAACCTTTGAGGTTCTCGGCGATGCGGTGGGACATAACGCCCGTTTTTACACCGTTCCATATGCATCAAAGTTGAAACCAGTCAATACGTAACAGTATGTAGCAGTAACACTACGTAGCAGTCAATATTAACATTTCAAAGGACAACACTCCATCGAGCAATATCTACCTGACATCCTGCAGAAAGAAACGAAAACATAAATTCGTACAAATAAAGAATCTGAAAAATTTCTCATACATGCCTAGCTGTTAAATACTTTGGTATTACTGTTGGAATTTGGTGCCAAGATCTCATGATCGTGTATTTCCATATCGTCGATACCTTCGAGACGCTGCAAAATTACGAATCCTCATGTTGGGGGATCATCTATTCCACCTCAAGAATCGTAATGGGCGCATTCGTAAAAGCTGAGGAAGTTGGTTAACGTACACAACGGTTCGTCCTTGAAAAACGGACGAAAATTTTCATAATTATACTAGCACTTTTTCGATCAATTTCAATTCTCCGATGCTGTTTGTTCGCCAATGATGAATTGTACTTGCTTTGCTTGGAACTTCAACGACAGCAATTGCAAAAATATTTGAAAACCAGGATTCACGCCGAAATATCCGTTCGCTCTTTGGAATGATCTTCAAGCACGTTACCCTTGGAAACCGTGATTCTGAAATAGCAGATCCCTCACCAAGGCGTTATATTTCATCCTGATTACCGCAGTTCATGTGGGTGTTTTTGTTATTAAAGGAATCCTTGCTGGTCATTGCAGTTTCAACCAATATGTAACGATTTCAGCATTGTGTGGTCGTGTTTTCGAGGGCCACGTCCCAAACCAGAATGAGGAATCGGAAGTGGCTGAGCCACCAAACAGTCGGTGTCAACATCTCCTTCGGATCCCACTCATCATAAATTCTATTGGCCGAGTATCCTAGCCCACCACAGTTGCTTCTCTCATGGTTATTGTGTTATGGTTATCACAATGATAAACCCCAGAAAACCACTCTTGTTCGCTACTCTCTTGTTCCCAATAGACGACCATACAGTTGTACGGCAGCAGTGTTGGACACCGAGTCACTTGAATGCTGCGCTCATGATACGGCCTCAGTTCATTGTTTACGGTGCACCTCAATTGCTGAGGGGTCGCACGTGCCTACTAATGTCCAGATGCCTCGTAACTCAGGTACAAACCACGGTTAAGCCCACATAAACGTTGAGTCAGCATCTCCGATCAAGGCATACTTGTAATGTGAATAAGGGACTGACACCGAAATAACCGTTGCAACAGGAGGTAAGAACGGGTAAGCAAAACCAAGGTCGCTAAAAATGGCGAAATTCATGCGCCAAATAACTGTCCTTTTCCACTGCAGTTTACATCCACGTAGCCGCCAACGATGGTTGTGTTCAAATAGATGCATTTCCAACGACTAGTTTTCTCTTTGTCCACAACCACAAATTGCTGAATTCGTTTTCTGTAACCCTTCCTCCCGTGTATTTTTACCTGCAACCTCAAGGTGAGTTAAAAAGGACACCTCAGCATACTAACATGGCACACACACAATGGTTGATTATATTTCGTGCTGCCATATACTCAGTTGTCATTGCCACATTTATAACCATACTCAGGTGAAATTTCATTCAACACCTGTGCCTTCAAGAGAAAGGCGATTATGGATAACCTTGAGTCCAGTTTGATCCAAATCTCCAACAGGACCGTCACGCTTAGGGCTACGCTAGAGGCTCGGAAAATTCATATTTAACCCTGGTTGCCTATTCGGTTAAGTGTGCCATAAAAACTTACAAGGTGACCCTAGGGACTGTGGATTCAAGCAGAATCTCAATGCCCAGCAGTGACACAGGTGGATCCCAATAAGAACGGATTGAAAAAAACTCAGTTTGGAGCCGATCACTAGGATCATACGGTGAATTCCACAAGATACAGTTAATTCGGTGGCTAATTAGGTCTGAGTGTGGAATTTCTGAGGTTTGGGTGTGGCCGATGGCTCAGTTAGTGGGAGACCTGCCGTGTTGGAACACGCCGCTTCTGGCGATCGTTTGATCAAGTTAAAGTCAACATTTCTCACGGCCGCGTCTCTTCTAAACCGATAAATTTGTCAAACTACCTATTAGTGATATAGATAGGGGTTTTCTCAATCCAAGCGCGCACCAGAAATTAGGCACCTTTTCCCGAGCGTGTGACGTCATCTACTGGTAACTTCGGTGCATGCTTATCAGTGGCACTGTCGTCTCCGTGCCTCGTCGAATGGAAAACCATTTCACCGTGACATATCCTCACTCACCTGGCGGCCTTAACTGCCGGTCATACTCCTGGCCACTGTTACGCACCATTCTTTCGCTTCTCACCAAACAGCTTCGAAACAATTGCACACAGGTCCACTGCTGTTACCCACACTTGGTCACTCACGCCTGAGCCGTGTTAAAAGCTTTGGCAGTCCCCGTTCATCTCAACTTCACAAGGCATATGCGTCATCGTACGACTGCAAATATCGTTCCATCTGATATACCTATCTGTGCACGCATAGCATCCCTGCCTCCCACATTCCTTTCTAAGGCGCCCACATACCTGTCTACTGTGGCGTGGAGTTCAGTGGCCAACACGCTAACCTGTCAGGACCCCAGTACACCACACTGCGGTGAACGAGCTGACTTGGCACTTAGCCTTGGTTAGTGTTGACGCACAGAAACATATTCCTTAGCTACCTACGGAAACCTCTTAAAAGATGTGGTTATTGCGAACATGAGAGGCAAAACTTGAGACTCGCCTTTAACACTACAAAAAGATCAAAACACTGAAGCTGGCCACTGTATCTGTCATCGCTATCTACACGATCTTCCAAGATGGCTTTGAGCAACGCGTGGCATCAAACCAATGACCCCAAATATCCAAAACAAGACTGGGTCGTAATGTCACGGTACTACTGAACAACTTATCAAAGTGACTAGTTACCACCTCCAACGGTTTCGATCGACAAATCATTTTCGGGGAATAGGCTACAATTTGGTGCCGAACAGGCTAAAAATCGATCATAATTACACAATAAGGCATTCGTACATAAAAGAGCTCTTCCAAGCAGCCAAAAGGTTGAAAAACAATGGGAGTGAGCCGGGGTCGGACGACGGAGGTGCGCGCATCACTCAAGCAATGTACAATGACCGACAACTGGCTATTCACACAACTATCAAGTTGACGCAATAAAAATGTCGTCCATGTCAGGATGCACTTAAGTTTCGGAAACAGGTGAAGTTGAATGTACAGGGATAAACACTTGAGGGATAGTCGACTTACACCCCAAAAACCGATGCATTGGGCCGCAAAATCCGAACACAGCCAAATTTCGCTCACAGAATGACGGTTCCATTCAGATCTTGTCCTCAACCAGAATAGCTACTAGGTCGAAGAACCACAGGCCCGAAGTTCATCAGGCATAAAGCGCGACTTCAATCCCATGGAACTATTGTGCAGTGGAAGCCGTTCTCTGTGACTCCCAATACGTGGCCATTTTGAGTGTATGACAATGGAGATCGCATTCAGGTGCAAGCCACTCACCATGACTCACGCCTCGCACTCTCAATGCGGACTGGATGTCACTTGCACTCACCCTGTCCACGCTCCTCCTTACTGCACGAGGTTCGACACCTTTACACTCACTATAGATTCGGTACAAAATGTTCTTCAAATCAATCAGCACAATTCTCGTCGGCTTTTCGCCATAGTACGCGACATTCAGAATAAGCCAAATAGCAAACTCTACTGCTCATATTCAATGGTACTGCCACTGCCACAGCACATCTGCACCGCAGCGGAATCTTCGGCGTCAAAAGCACTGCAAAATGCTGGAACAGCAGAAAATGCACGAAAAGCGTCACGGTTTTCTGAACAAGTACCTCAGTTTGATCATCAGCACGCAACTGAATTTACTGCCAGTTAGACACTGATCCTTGCAGCACGCCAACAAACGGTGAGTTATAAGAGGCGAGCTAGTTATCATAACTTTAGGGGATAACCAACTACATTGTTTGAGCATGTGGCGGATAAATCCGAAAGGTAAACACATAGACTGCTGTGCGAAGAGCACCAGCGACAATGAACCCACAGTGATTATTCTATAACAACTTGATATACGTCTACCACGTGTACAGCGACATTTCGTATTTAGATAACACATGTTCTTCACAAAGTTATTACGCTCCCGATCAATACTTTTGTATCGGCTGCCGCATCTCACACGGCTTCCAACGTTACACAGTTTTGAGACTTACAATTTTCGATTTTCCCATCGCATGCCAATCTGAACTTCACTAAGATCGGCAGTGCATGAAAAACACTCTTGAAAAAGCTGCAGAATATTTTCAACGGCTCTTGGAAACAACGTTGTTCCCACTGTTAATCCTGGATGTTTGGTCCTTCTCCGAGCCAGGCTTATTATGACAGCAAATTCCGTCTACAAGCTGGATCCTGAACAAAAGTGTCTGTGATGCGGCAAGCATCTACAAGATCTGGGTCGTTGAGCAACCGATTGCGATCCAAAAATGACGGTCGTAGGAGCCACTTTCGTGTTACCAAGTTACCAAAGTATAGTGAAAGTATTGAAAACCAAAAAAGAAAATAATAGCGAGCCCCCACAGTGAATCCACCAAAATTACTCATGAACACGCAAAAATACAAATCAGGTGATAGTGGGACAACGCGAGGCGAGTGAGACTAAGGTAAAATAGGCGGAGGCTCAGCAGAGCAAAGTAAGGAGGGACAAAATGTGCGAGTACAAACTTTGAAAGTAAATGATATCAAGCTTTAGTATCCTATTAAAATTATCGTCTATCCGGAGAACAACTGGTCGTGTGGTTAATTACAATGGCCATGTCAGTTTTCACGAAGAGGGCTCGCAGTTGTTATCAAGAAGCTTTCGGGTGTGAAGGAAGAGCGATCAGCAATTAGGGGGTAAATGAGGAGGTTGGTCACCACTTCTGCACCAAATACACGACTGTCGTCGCACACCCGACGCATGCAGACACTTTGCCAACCGTTACTAATTACGGTCACCCATTTCTCAATGCACTCGGGTGAGCGCTAACAATGCACAAAGTTTAAGGTGATACCGGTGAGCAGTAGTAACACACTTAAACAAATTTGAAATGCCGTTAGCAAAAGAGGTGTGATAAGAGAAAAAGGGATTACACATTGAAAATTCTCGAACGAAGGTTGCACTGAGACGATAACCTACATGGCCTGCAGGAACTGGCTCAGAAGACGTGATGATGCATCGATATAGTGTTCACACGTTCACTGTTGAATCATTAATCAAAGACACCTTCGAAAGTGGTTTGTAACGTGCGACCGAAACTAGGTAGCGTGCGTGGATTGAATTGACGCGACCGCTACGTCAGCGTTGTGCACGAGGACCCTGAACTAACGGACAGTCGGACAAGCAAATGGGATAGTTGTAGTTAAACTACCGCTGCGTGTTGCGCAATACGTCCACGGACACAATCTCTGTCTGCCCTCCTGGTATCATTTTACAATCGGGCGACCCCGTCAAGATACGAAGTGTCGAAGTTCGCAATGCAATCTGAAGAAGACCAACGTTCTGCCGCTCCTTGCAACTCCGGAGACTTTGGCCACCTGATGCAAACACTGACAAACATTCTAGACAGGCTTTTGACGAAATCCATAGCAGCGGGAGTGCAAGTATCGATCCCACATCCCGACAAGTTCGCTATGAAGAGCAATAACTTCCTTA
>QNGE01008025.1:0-19376 GCA_008508345.1 Paragonimus westermani
AAGACCGAAAATATATTATGCAATAATTACAGATGGTCTCGATCAGAGCTAGAAGACACTGATATGCGAAATAGCTAGGGAGGCTAAGGATCCGATTGCCGAGTGCGCGAGCAGGCCGGAAATGGTGTACTGCGCGCATACGCCGGCAAGCCTGCAAACGAACAAACGCGATCTCATGCACCAGGCAGATGGCAGGCGAAGATCCTTAAGGTCCTATGTACAGTGTGGGCTAAGATTTTTGGGAGGATTTTGCTCATCGTACAGCAGGCACAACGGGGTATCTCCATGTTACTACAACATACGCCTTGCCCGGTTCACAGCGCAAGCGTTTGGAAACACACGACCACCTTCATACTAGTTTTATGAGTTTCATCATCAGTGTCTATTGTATAGACACCATGTGGTGAAGATTTCGGAGAATTATTGCTCAACTCACGTTTTTTCGTTCGTTGCCATGCCCATCAGATGCAGATCTGCACCACATTTATGGCAATCCACTGATTTGGTTTGTCTGTCAGTAGCTCTTCTCATTGTCTTGACAATAGAAATTGCAAGTTATCAGTAGATAAACTGGCCAACTAATATTCAGTTTTGGAGTGTGAAAACGAAAGTTGCTCTCAAGAGCTATGAAGCATGTCGACCGTCATTACTTCGTTGCTGGAGACGAACTTACGAAAAAGCCAATATCGAACTGCATTTGTTAAGTGTCTGTGAGCTATGGAATGAAAGATACTGCGTTAAGAAGGACAAGGTGATTATATGATCACCCGCAATCATAATGAAACAGGTATGATGGTTCGGGATGCAGCAGGTATAATCAACTTAATCAACGTTTCAACACAGAGCAGCTGGATAGACCGAACTGATAAAAACAAAAGAAGATATGTCAAAAGTTTAGTCGTTTGATTGATGACGGTTGAAATTATCCGTAATTAAGTCACTGGTTGCGGATTTGTCGTTTAAGTGCAGACTAGATTGAAAGTCAGTGACAACAATGAAGGGGTAAATAACTTCTAAAATATCAATCGTGAATCGTGATGAATTTTGCAGCATGAATTACTACAAGAGGTTGATTAAACAAAAATGTGAAGGATTTACGACCAGTAAACACTGAGATGTGTCCTTACTGTAAATATTCAAAACGTCCCAAGAAAAAATCAGGTGTCAACAGTGAACAACTAAAATTACTGTACTTTTTGCTAAGCGACGGCGAGTTGCCCCATAATGCTTCAAAGAAACGGATAGGGACTGCATTATTCGTCATAGACTCTGAAGTACTACCCGGATAGAACGACATACTACGTTGGGTGATTGAATAAATCGTGTAAAGATATCCTCGATCGAGTGAAGACGAATCGTAACATATCCAGCGGTGGAAATATGTATGCGCCTTGACTTTGAAAATGTGAGCGCGGTTATGTCTATTTTGAAGACTGGTTCGTTCCCATTTCATTTCTCATTTCTTCTTGGCTAGGGCTTGTTATTCTGTCACCGCTGTTTAACATTTAGTTGTCAGCGCTAAACACCGACAGAATTCCGTACCTGTTACAGTTGGTGATGATGATGTGCATTTAACACTAATCGAGTATATCTATCACCATCTTTGAGTACGAAAGACTGAAATATGCTCAAATTAGCAGCTGAATTATTGGTTTAGTTGTCAGTCAAACTGCTGCGCATGATGCATGAGGTGGATGTTTCTGATTTGTTATGGTTTATGTTTGCAAGTGGTTTATACCGATATTGAATTTACAGTTATAGTCAAGGTCGGGATAAAATCAGATTCAGTCAGGTAACTAAGCAGGCCATAGAAAAAACCATAAACGTTTTCACCATTGTCAATAATTTCCCAAGCAAGCTATACAGCCGGTAATAAATAAAATCTGTGTAATAATGGTGGAATAGTTTTCAACATACAGAACTGCTGAGATCACGAAGTTTGTCACTAAATTTTTTGCTTGAGTTTGTTCGCTCACCACGAAAACCAAGCGGTACTGCCTGCTAATTTTTACATACCGTCCGTTGGTTAATCATCTCTTTATTGTTTCTGTATATTACAATCGTTCCCTTCTGGTTTATTCTGTCCGGAGTTATAGTTTGATCGAAATATTGTGGTCAACCTTTTTCCTTTGGTATTGGAGAATAACGGTCTAGTTAGAGTTTTGGAGACTTCCTGACTTCATATATTCTTGATATACCTTTGATTTTAAAGGCTTCTATAGTCACCAGGATAACACGTCTTCTCCGCATTGATTTAACATACTCATAGCGAATTGAGTTATATTGGATTATATGCGTCCGTCACGTATCACATCCAAAAATGTCAGTGTAGCCAGTTATGAAAAAACAGTTTCTGTTTATGTGACTCAATCGACGAGATTATCATAAAATATGTAGAAGCAAAGGTCATAAGACAGGAAAATCTGAAAAAATGGCAAAACGATGCTCTTGAATAAAAATTTGGCATCAGTAATTGTGACGTACACCTCGCTGCCTTCTGAAAATGGCCCCAGGATGGGACGAAAATGAGTTTATGAAATCTCTATCTGGAACGAAACATTTCTCGTCCTGTTGGCTCCAACATATAGATGAGAGTGAAGCGGCATTTTTAATGGAAGTTTTGCCCACTTCGGGGATTATTTGCGATGTATGAATACTACGACTATAAAATGAAAACTCCCACAGCTTATTATGTCAGCTGCCAAAAACTGAGTTTTTGACAGAAACCCCATCATCGGACGATGTCTGTGACCAGAAAGTCAGTTTCAGACAACATCTAATCATTGGAAGTTAGCTGTATTTTATTGGACTATCTGCGGACTGCTTGAACTGACTGACGATTCGCTAATAGCGAAATTAGATCGTCAAACCGTTTTATCCTGTGCACATTCATAGAACAAATATTTGCAAGGAGATCAAAAATGGAGCTCTGCATGGAGACGTGCCGAGATTTTTACGACCTAGCTCACCTGCAGAGGAAAGGTATATTAATGGGTCCACTCGCAGTGGGATTGCTTTTAGACACTGTGTAAAAGCATTTTGAACCTAGAAGTTTCAGAGATTTAAACCTAAAGTGTGGCTGTTATAGCTCGGATTCAGTTTGACCAGCTTCACAGTTGCCCGAATAACATTACCGATTGAACGTCTTTTACTTACGAAGAAGACAGGAATGTACTCTCTGTGTTTCTCGCTGCGCGGTTATGAGGACACCTGATAGCAAACTTGAAACTACCACTCACATTAAACTAAAAGCAGTTGAGGTCATTCTCATCAACAGCCACCCAGCTCGTCACCCTAAAAGTTGCCCGAGAACATTGTTCCGTGGTGAAAACACCACAAAACTTCTAAAGGGGCATCTAACAGAGGTATTCAAGAAAATCGAGCATGAAGAGCTCAATGCAGATGAAAACTTCATACACCAACAGCATATTTGGAACAGAGAACGATATGCTTTAAGCGCTGGGCACAAAAGCCGGAATGAATATTCTGTTCATCGCTGGTGTAGCCGAATTTGAAAACAGCCGTTTTCGGTCATTTATATCAAGCCTTTACAATTGCATACCGCAATTGCGAGTTGTTTATGAGAAGTACACAGTAGCATGTAGGCCTCTAGAAATTAAAGGAATGGTGCGGATCACAGTGTACAGGAGAGAAGTGGGGGTGTTGGTGAATACATTAGTGTGTTACACTTGCCTGTTGTGAAACAGGCGTTAGTCGATGTTAGTTTCAGGTGGCCTTGGAATAACTGGGCGTGGTGGTGGTGGGTCCGTACTAACTGTTTTTTGGCATAAAGACAGGAATTATGGGGTATGGTGGCAATAACCTCAACGGTTGATGACAGTTGCATTGTGACAGCTCTCAAGTGGATTTAACGAACCTTGTAGATGGTCAGGAAAGCCTTATTCGGATTCATTTCGACGACTAGTGTCAATTAATTTAGGGCTGACTGAATCGTTTAAGAGCTGCCGTCTTATAGTTCCCCAAATGTAACCGG
Source organism: Paragonimus westermani (assembly GCA_008508345.1). Taxonomy (NCBI): domain Eukaryota; kingdom Metazoa; phylum Platyhelminthes; class Trematoda; order Plagiorchiida; family Troglotrematidae; genus Paragonimus; species Paragonimus westermani. Next base: position 3,995 of record QNGE01008025.1, read on the forward strand.
CTCGACAACAAAAGGTACGAAAGGGCCAGGCGAACTTGGGCAAAGTACTGTTAAGGCATGGCACCAGTAACGGGCATGTATCGAACGATACGATTAGTCTTGATGCAGAGTACGTATTATTAACCACATTTGAAAGTCTACGGCTAGTTATTCAATTGTTAGTCTCACTTTTCTGTGACAGACGAATGAAAAAGGACTTTTCCTTCGTAGTTTGAACAAATTCACGATGCTTACTGGAATGCAATTTTTTGTTTATGAATCATTCGGGGTATGCCTTTACTTCGTACTCGAGTGCCTAAAGCTTTGCTGGAACATTTTTACTCCACTGCAATGTATAATTTCCTGCTTAATATGGACAGCACACAGTCAAGAAGACCTTTTGATGTTGAAGAAGACGTGTTTCATATTTGTTCAGGGCTTGACTGTAAGACCTCACGATACCCGCAGGTGTTCAAATCTCTTCGTACCGACGCGTGAGTCTTTCTGCCAAGTCCCACAATCACGGTTGTCTAAGATTGTACACATAACATTTAACGCTTTTAAAATCATCTAAGTTATTATCTCCCGGTTTCCTTGCACAGACTTCTTAGTGTTCTTTGGTTCTAAACTAGGACACCTTAGAAAGTAACAGCTTTGAAGATATCTCTACTCCTACTGTTGACGTGTTCTCAAATTTCCCATGGTGTGTAACCACATAGTCAGGCATACTTGTGACTGACTGTTCATCGACTGCTTTTCTAATCACCTTGCCTCCAAGTTTTGATGTGCAAAAACTTAAGACTTATTTGGTGTTAGCTGAGCGAAATCATCCCACCCACTGACCTGGAACAGTTGGATGGAGTCTTGAGGTTTTGGGCAATAATGGCTGAGGATATTAGTGATGTATTTATATCCACTTGTATATCGACTTTCCCGGAAACTCGCAGGAAGCTGGCGATCTGGGAAAAAGCCACAGACCTTGGGTGACTCATCAAAACCACACGTTACATAAACCTAGCCAGTAGCGTGCATGGTATACCCTAGAAAACGATCCAAAACGTCGTTTCAAACAGGTCCGCTATCAGGAAGTAGTTCAGAAACAGATCGATTCGATGAAATTTCGGAGTTGGAGAAATTGACGAAGTCAGATAATCAGTGTTGTGACGTTTTATGTAGATGAGTGAAAGACATGGCGAAGTACTTCTTGGGAAAACAATTAATTTTACCGGTATGATTCTTGTACATGAACTTCTAGCATGAACACTGTTGTCACACTGTTGAGGTGCCATTGTGTGTTGAATTTTCACAGAGTAAGCTTGAACACCCATGCAGATCTGCGGCGAAAGAAGAGAGGTAGCGAGATGTGGCTGAAAATATACTTAAACACAATTCAGACTGTTGGATGGCACTACTAAACTTGGCAGTCTAATAGCGAGGAAAATCTCTCATGGAAAACAAAGGGAAGGAAATAACCTATTGTTTATGTTTTCTCACTTGAGTTAATATCTCTTACTTACATCTTGCACCAAAATGCTAAAACTGCTTCTTTGGCTTGCCAGTTGCAAAGAGACAACACTCTCTGCTTCAAGCAATGTTTTAAGAAACCTGATTCCCAGAGGTTGTGGATAGTTGTTGTCTGTCCGGACGATGCTTTCATGCACTGCTCTGGACTGCGTGTATTGGGTCAGTGTCCCCTCTTAATGTGTGCAGCGTGGCTACCCGGCAGTTTCTACCATGTACGAATATGACCAAAACGGTAGTGCTGTTATTATTGGTTCCGGTGTTTGCCGACGTCTCAGTCACAAAAACCTTGCTTAAGTTAAAAGTCGATATCCACCGTTCTGTTCCATTGACCACTCTACTGCGCAAAGTCGTTACTGGAGGTCACTCACTTCCCCTGAGTGTGATAGGCTGTTAAGAATCTCTTGGAGGAATGGGTTACGGTAAACACATACAATCAGGTTTATCTATTACACACACAGGCTCTTTCACTTATGTAGTTGGCCGCAACTCAGACAGACCTCCAGGACCACTGGTAGATTTCAGTATACACGCGCAATTGGAATCATCATCTGGTTAGATCTACACGCCTCAAATTATAGGCATATGTCGTAAAAAACGGGAGGTTCTGGGTTACATTGGTGATACAGCAGCCACACTGTCAGCATGACGTGTTTGTGTATTCGAATGCTAGGTAGTTGAACGTGATCGATAGCACCTTCACCAAATACAGATTGCTTTCCTCAGCCTTTTTGCATGAATCGGCTTCAAAATAAGCTTACTGAGTCATGTACTTTGAAGTTTTGTTGAAAGACAAGGTTCAAGCCACCTTTAACAGATGAAGCCGTTAGGCACATCATGAGGTTGTAGTGCGACTACATCTGGCAAAGGAAAAAGTCGTAGGACAATCGATCAACCGGATGAAAAAGCAAGTCTTTCTCTACGAAAAGCATATCACTGTTAAGTTTTGTGAGAGATAGAAGAGACGTTTGGTTGACCGTAGGTATTAAGGTCCGGCCAGAGGAACCATTAAGTTTTAGGCTTTGGTTCAGCTTAAGGGAACTTTTCGAATTTATATGATGACAAGGCTCTAGATTACGGACATACAAATATATCCGGTTGTAAACTGCGTGATCTGAGAGGTACCGTAATGCGCTATCGTCTTCTGTTTTACTGACTTGAGAATTTTTTATCGAGCTAGGCACAAACCTTCAAAATGCGATGTACACTCACTATGACACTACACGTGTGTGTGTCAGCACCTCTGGAAGGTAAAGATCAGTTGTATTATAGATGTCACTCCTGTTTGATAAGGTAAAGCGACATTTAATCACCACAACAGAAGAACATCAGCAACGTGCATTCTTATATGCTGATAACTGCACTGGAACAAACCGGTCAGCGCAGACATCTATCAGTAAAGTATATAAGTGAATGCAAAAAACACGTCATTTTATACAGTCATTCATGTCATGACCCACGAGATACCTCGGTTTTCGGAGTGGAGTGCGTAATCGTTAATACACGCCAAATGTTTTGCTAAAATGCCAAGCAGAAGAGTGGCCATGATAAATAGTTTTCGTTCAGTCACTGATAATGAAAGCTATAACACCGAAAAATCTCATGTCAGTCAGTCAGTTCTTGCTAAGAACCTCAGTAAGGAATTGTAATAATCCCAAAATTATTTAATCCGTGCGCTACATTTATAGACTGGTTACGTTTTAAAGTTACAAAATGGTAGGGTCGAATCACTGTGGTTTGCGGCAAGTGATCTGACTTATAAGTTTAATAGAAGCTACATCCCACTGGTGCTACGCCGAAGGAAGCTGAGCCAATATAAATAGAGTTTGTTTGCCATGATTGGTGTGCCCCGACTCTGAAGAGCATTATGTTCAAAACCGTCCTGAAACTTCTCTTGTATTTGTGTAATACATATAAACGAACCATGTACCCACAAATCTAAAATGCAGATGGTTTTAGAATGTAGGAGAACTTCTCTAGGAGTCCAACTTTTCACAGTTTCTTGTGCTTCCATATTCCTTGATTATCGCGTCCGTACGTCTATTCTTGCAATGAACAATTAGGTATGCGCTAGACCCTCGTCCACTAAGACTTTAAAAAGCTTTACCTGAAGAACAGTCAGAACGTTACCCCAACGGGTATCGAACTAAAAGAACGCGTTTGAGTTTGAAAACAAACCGTATATTTCTAGCAAAGTTTGGAAATATTATAAGTAGTTAGTTCTGGCCTGCTCTGGGATCAACGGCAGAAACCAACCAGAGAAAGGAAGCGTGAGATGGGCACCAGCTCACTGGGCGGCACTCAGAAGCGTGTCAGCTGAGAAGTGTGCAGAGACTTCGAGTCCGTTAAACAACGTTCGGAAAGCTCCAAGCTGAACGATCTGAAACACTGGAATAGTAGAATAGTCGTCCGGAGAAGGGCAAGCATTTGCTATGTACAATTGGTTGTACGACGGAAGAAAGTGGCGTTGAGTTTGTATCAGGTCTCCTATAACAGACGTATACAGAATTGTGCGTACAGAACAGACGAGCAAGACAGCGCAGTTGCAGCCGGGATCCTCAGAAAAGCCACATGTTCTTTGGTCACTACAACCCGGGGACTTTTGTATTCCCCTCTTTACAACACTGAAACAAGTTTAAACTTGGTGGCGTGTCTGTGTGCAGTCAGAATGTGTTGTTTGTTGCTCCGGGCACACCACGTGGTTTGCATCCTTCCACTGTTTCCTTCAATTTCAGTATGAGGTTGGATTGTTTTAATTATATCGAGTGTCTTATGTGATGATTCCAGTTGATGTGGTCACGCTATGAATTGAAGCTTCAGCAAATTTTGTGCTAAATAATCCAAATGCAAACTGTCTATAATCAACTAACAGAAGGTTGGTATAATCAGATGTTATACCGCAGAAGAATTGCTATGCAACAAATTTGCTCCGGCCTAGTTAAATGTAATCGATACCTAAATTTCACTATCATCACATTCTGTAAAAGTTTAGGTCAGGAGATTTTAAAGTTGAGAGTTTCGAACAGATGAGTAGATGAGCCGTTTGCCTTCGCACAAGAAAAGTTCCCCACTTCTAATAAAATATTGTGAATCACTACTAAGAAAATGAGTGATTAGGATTTTTCATGTAAGTTAGCCCACCTTTTCGTACGGACTCAGTAGTTCAGAAGAATCATTGACAGATAAAGTTGAAGTGATAACGTGATAAACAACTTTATAGCTGACAAAGGTATAGTAGACACCGGCTGAAAGTGTACGGGGAATTTCAATCCACCTGACCTTACCCATCAGTGGGAGTAGACCAGACCGCGGTAAGGTAATTATTCGCCTGAAACTGAACAACTAAGCCGATTTAATGTAAATTTATTTCCACTGATCTGCATACACTCATGTGGGTGATAACTGGTCGAATCATACTGAATTATAAGCCAACAGAAATAAAATATTTTGATTGAGGCTGGAAATAATTAGGCTCGTTCCGTAAAACAGTGTCCTCAAGGACTATCTGCCTCTAGGCCTGTTGCAGTTAATTAGACTGTGAGTAAAATATTTACAATTCGCTGGTACAGCTAAACTGTATGAAATTACATAGACCACACTGAAATCCTCGGAAGTATAATCGGGTTCCAGTTGCGCAATTCAACTACAACTTTAATTGGACGTGACGACGGTGCAGATAGCGTACAGGCGTTCGACCGCATGGCTGTAATCTGATTGACTGAGCGGGACCACCGCCCTCGGCCATTCCATCTCTCGTCTTGTCGGGTGCGTAATTATCCCTGGATCTGAGAAACAGGGTTCGAACGAACTGTAACCGAAGTGAAACCGGAGAACTGGAAAGATATCCCATGTTGGTTCACGACAGATTGACGGCTCTATTGTTCAGCACAATCAGTGAACCTGCAGTAAACATAATAGCCAAAGAGAATGCGGTGCTTGGGTCAGCAGTCATGTTGTCAGACAGTCTTTTGTCACTTCTCTTGACTATCCCCAGACTGAACTGGATATTTTTAGCCATGGGTAAATTGTAATGAAGTTGGGACACGACCGACTTGTCACGAATTAGGAGATGGTTCCGTAAATCAGAAGCCCCAAACTACAGCATGAGAAGCTTCAAGCAAATGTACCTACACCGATTACAACATGTGACAGCCTGCCACTTTTTAGCTCATTACCAGTCATGATCTAAAAGGCTACTGCAGATGGATGAAGCATGAAGTCCCCACTAAACCGAAACGATTTCCATTATTCGGTACCGGCGTGTTTTCAATACACTCAAAGCAGGAAGTAGGACGGCATGTGGAAAATGTGCAAGAGGGGTATATCAAAGTAGAAGCTGATAGCCCATTCGTTTTCCACATCCTGTTGACAAAGAAGCTTAAAATAAAATTCAGACAGTACCAAAACCGGAAGGCTTGACGAGATCACAGTCAACAAAAGTCGTGGCTACCCTAGCGATATCAGTAAGTTTCCGTGAATTGAAGGATATTCTTACTATAGAATTTAATTTCAGGATAGTGGCAAATACCACTCATGCAATCCGGTCAAGACAAGAAGCTTTCATTGTTGAAGAAAAATAGTGTCGGCTTAACCAAACGTCCCATGGGCTTTTGAACACCTTATCCGCATCGGACGACTGATACTGAAAGTCGTCAACGGACTGCTTAATACTATGTTGCCAGTATCATTCATCATTATCCCGGCATGTCTATACTTTCAAACTTTGTAGAGCAATGTTAGCCAAGCACTTCAGAATAAAAAGTAAAATTGGACCATCTCTCCAGACTACATGTTCAGCCTATCTAATTCCCATCGTAGACATCCGCGACCACAATGATAAGGGGGCGAATGAACCTAAACCTAGTAACCTCAGATAGTCGTAACGCCGGTTTCCAGCAGAAGTTGTATCGCACACATCAAAAAGACAGATTGACGGGAAGTTTGTAGTTGACGTGACCATCTCCGTAATCCCGGCTACTCATTCGCCGATGGCTGCACAATAAGTTAACCACAACTGAAACAGCTTCGTTGAGAATTTGACATCTCACTCAGCGTGGCTAGGAAGACCAGATTTCTAGGTTTGGCCTGCAATCGACAAGACGACTACTTGCTCTAAATTTTTCTGCAAACACTCTTCTATTCATGCCTCATTTTGCCCGGTTTGCGCCCTAGTCTTATGTGGTGGGCAGAAAACCTTGAATGGTTATACATCATCCAAACTAAATTCTGAGAGTGTCATATTCAAAATCTACTTATGAAGTTGCTGCTTAACAGCTGTCAGGTTATTTTTACGTTTCAGATAAAAAATTACATGGATTTCAATTCACTGGTAGGCTTATTTTATCAACTAGTTGCACTTACCACCAATCTTTCAAGCAATCAGAATCTCTCCACACATCATCGAAAATGCAGGGTCCCAGAATATCTTTGGAAACTGACATAATGTAAAGTTACCCCCACCCACTGTTTTAGGCATTTTATTTTAAGCCCCCGTTCTTCCAGTATCACTATATGAACCTTTTTGGATTTAATTTACAAACGATATGTAAACTCTAAGACCAGGTTTCCATATTAATTTGACCATATATTGTGAAAACGGGTATTGGTTTTCGCGATTGAAGCAAAATCACTGTCTTACTTTATGTCCAAACTAGGCAACCACCATTTCAACATCTTCATTCGTTAAACTTCTCTAAAGTTGAGGTGTGCGCTTTATTGTGTGTTACGTTCAGTTCAAGGTGAATGAAGTCGTTATTCTAATGATGATTCATAACACCTACTCAGCTGTGTTGCTTTAATAATAGGATTAAAAGATAATTTTACTTCACTTTCAGCTAAATCTTCTCCTGGATACAGGGAGTAGCGATACGGCGGTTGCAAGCAAATCAGTGCAGCATGTAAATCGGTGGTTTGATCCTTCTGCATCTTCGACCCTGCTTTGTTCGGACTTGATACAAAGTGTGCAGTACCATGTCGGCAGTTGGAAAGGATACCTATGTTCGGACCAACTAAGTTTCCCCAACGCTCGAGGTGCTTAACCGTAGGTTATGGGCGTTGTTCAGCTATGATTGAAGAACAAATTGTGGTATTCAAACAGTGATTTAATGGTTATTTTTTTTACTAATTTTTAGCCAACAAGCGAATTATGCTAATTAATTAGACCCATTTTTGTTTTACTCACATCACCCACCTTGCTAACAGTAATGGTAACAAACCAGATGTGATGAAATTCATAAGTGAATCGAATTAACTCTAAAACATCACAGCTTCTTATCAGTGTTTTTGATGTTTTGGTACTAACTTGGATTATTGTTGTTTAACACTAGATAGGTCATCGAGAGCTCTTAATTATACAACCCATTTTCAACGCTTAAGCGGACTTGTAATACGGAACCTTCGAATCCATTATCATTTTTTGTCTATCACTAACTGACCGGTTGGACACAGTGCAATAGCAGGCAAACTGTGACGCCTCACACGCACAAGATCAGCCGTTAACCAAGGTGACAGTGAAATAAATGACAGTCACGTGACCGACCCGTCAACGTACCCTTTTGTCTGTCATTTCTGTTCGTTGTACGCTGAACGCCTTGTGGAATTGAACTGATTCAAAGATCGGTGGCTGGTGTTGCTCTCTGGTGTATCTAACCTCCGGACTTGTGCTTGCACAGTGTTATCAAAAGAATGACATGATCTGCCAGCCTCACTGACAAGTACGGCTGATGCGGTTGCACCTTCAGTTGTCTACCGGTTTCGCTTACACCGATTTGGTTATATTATTGATTAGAAATAAAATATACCACATTCGCTTTCGCCTGTGCCTTGCCTAGTTTTGCCTTTAGTTTTGCAGAATTTATTCCAAAGCCTGACTATTGGCTTGTGAAACGGGGCCCTGAGGACACGCAGATTTAGTGGCTTAAGACTTTGAATGAGATAGTGGTCATAGGGGCTAAACGGTGTGAAGGTCTTTGCCGGTTAGTTATGCTGTCTGTGATGTAAAGATAATTAGTGAAAACAGCAAGAAACCTCTCTTGCTAGTAATACGGCTTTACTTTCACTTATAGCCCGGTTGTTTGTTTGCAAAGTTCAAAAACCCACATCCTGAATGTCTGAGCACAGGCAGTTGCTTTTAGTTGGAAAGGTCTCATCTTTCTCCTCTCTCCTCTCTCTTTCTTGAGTAAAGCCTGTTTTTTCATCTTGCTTATAAGACACTTACGTTTTGGCGTAAACCAAAGATTTGACAAAGATTTTAATTCTGTACACCCCAGTAATGTGTTCCGTTGCTTCTAAGATTTCGTTTTCGTAAGGCAGAAGGGTTACCTTGCCTCTTACGTGAGTTGAAACGGAATTTATTCAAACTCTGGTGCTAGCGTTTGTGGATAGTCTTGGGTAGAGGTGTTGTCATCTGCTTTAGCAGTCCGTGCATCGTGCAGCAGCTGATTGCTCCACGAAGCACTATGTAAATACAACTTGGCGTGTGATCGTGTATTTGTTAGTGAACGGTACAGCGATGCCAGTGATTGGTGGTTTGCTGTATGCCGTCGTTCGTGCGCTTTCGTCTGGTTATCCTCATGAAACTATACCTGAGGACAACACTGAGGTATAAGCTTATACTTTACTCCTTAAATTATGTGCTAGTTATGCCCCACTAATGAAATCATGGAAACTCCTGATCTGTGCAGGGTTGATAAAGAAAAGTGTGTCGTTTGAATATACCGGTCACAGGACTGTATGGGAATCTTGAAACCTAGTTCTTTCAAAATACTGCGTATAAATTTTAGCGAGCGTTCCTTACAGCAGTGTTCTAAGTGGCGTTCCTTGTTTTGGATCATAAGCTGTTTTCAACTTGTAGGCAAGTTTCTGTGCACAGCTTCACTAGGTCAGCTCTGTGGGTTCAACTAGTTCAGTTCATTATTGTCATTGCGTTTTGCTGTGAACCACTTCACTCCGTGTGTTGAAAGTCAGTTCGCCTGAAACAAATGTAAATGACCAGGTGGCATTGAATGAATCCACGCCTATACACTTATAACACTTCTAAAAACACCTGAGAAAACGTTAATTTAGTGCACGTACGCACTAAAATTACAATCATGTGTGACTTCTCGATGATTTTGGTTTTTCACTTGCTTGTGTTTAAGTCAAGCTATCCATTTTGTAACATCCGTCTCGAAACTAAAATCACAACTTCCTTAATGCCTCGCTAGCCTGACGTGTCTCTCTGTACGATTCATGTCCCAGGGTCGATAATGATACACAGGGGTCAAAGCGATGAGTCTTGGTTTTTCATTGTCGACAGGTCGTCAATAGTGAACACTGGCTGGGTTTTGTTTTACTGGATCAGTTCCAACAAACCTTTGGCACAATCGCACGACAGCCGCCAAAGAGGACGGATGTCTGTAACATGTAGGCCAGCCGACCCTACTTTGAAAGCCCGTGACTTCGCGGACCAACCTTTGGGCAACGTGGACGCACCAGGGGACGGCGTTCTTCCGAAGTAAGAGTTCGAACAACAGTCCTGAAAAGAGGAACAATACAAACAAGCATGAACCGAAGGCCCAATAATCCATGCACACGACTTACACAAACGAAAGCTAAGACGGCACTGACAACACAGCAGCACGTCCAGTCACACGACTCAAATTCAATTCGTGCGCGCTCGCTGGTTTCGGTTGCGCGTTACACGTCGGCGGAAACTCCAGTCGACCTTCAGAATTCAAACAGGTGTCAGGCTGGTTAGGGGACGTTCTCAACGGCAAAAGCTAAAACATCGTGAATGTAGTCTACAGCATTGAAGATGTCGCAGATTCAATATACGGCCAGTAGTAAGGCTGAATTAATCACGCCAACACACTAGCTTGATGGTAGGGGTTTGTAGCACATTCACAAGGTAATTTGGAAAGGTACGGTGATACTAGTAGGGTAACTCTCACGTCACAGGAAGTTTAGGATTTTGGGGACGTCGTAGGTGATTTTGTCACATCCGCCCCCTCCTTGAGTGGGGTGAATAAATATAAGAGGCCTGCCTATACATTTTAATCCTGGGGAGCAGTTGCCGTCTTGCTGGCTCGCCGCCTGTGAGCCGCCCAATCTGGAAACGCCTCCTAAGGTCGTGACAGCGGGTATGATTTCCCCATAGCGCAAGCACAGGTGTTTAAGTTTGTTCTCTTTGGGCCCAGCAACTGTTACTATGTAGCGCGTTATACCTAGAACTAAGCCAAGGTGAAGTACCCGAACGTTAGAAAAAAGACAGGCACCCGCCGTAACGCGTGTTCTGCAGTGCCTGGTGATATTTACAGTTATATGCAGCGATCTTCTGTGCAACTTGGGCCAGGGAGTTGAAAATATGAAGAGCTGTTAGTTGCTGGTCGATGCACGCATAAAATACATATAACGATATATCGACTGTACAATAAATGCGAAATAGAGATAATGGGCGGAGAAATGTACGGGCCTCCTTGAGCCGGTCGTAGTTCGGAGAGGATAGCGTCCGGAATAGACACGGGGGGCAACGCCGGGGCTTACTGAGAGTTTAAAGTATATGGAGATAGCTAAAATGAAGCTTGCATTGCTAAACTAATGGATGATTCGGCGGTCGATTGAAACCGCGGGATGTTGACCGAAGCTGTCGATCACGTAAACTTTGCAGACCGTTTACTGAAGCAAAATGGTCCTTTGTACGGTCGATGCAGCGGTTTCTTGAGTCTGTTTTCAGAAACATGAACTCACAAGTGCTGAGTTCTTTGAGGGCTTACGATGAGTAACGTTGAATACGCGTAGCGCTCGCTTCTAACGATCGCATGTAAGACGCCAGTCTGTTAGTGTAGTCATGAACGTCGACAACAGGTTTAACTGGCGGTTGACAAAAATCAGCGGGACTTCTAAGAGGACGACCGTAGCTAGTGCAGCTGGGGTCGTACAGTCGTCTTTGACGCAACTGCAGTTACCAAGTAGAACTGGCGGGGAGGCTTCTATCCAATCCATCCGTTCGTGAAAAGGTAATGAAGCTTTGAGTTGATGATGAAAACGCTCTACGAGTCCATTCGCTTGTGGGTNGTGATATGCTGTGTTGCGAGCTCCGCGCACGCCTAACAGCTTGGGCAGTTGTGAAAATGGAGCTGATTTGAATTGTGCACCGCGAACAGTTGCAACGGTGGACGGACAACCAAAACTTGCGATCCAACGCTCGACCAAAGTGTGAGCAACAGATACTCTTTATGAGTCTGCCAGCGAGGTGGCTTCTGGTAGGCGAGTGAACAGGTCGACATACGTGAGAAGGTGAGTGTAGTCTCGGGAAGGTTAAAGTGGCCCAACGACGTCCAGATGGACCTGTTCAAAGCTATCCTGGGAAGTTGGAAAAGCCCACAGGGGGCTGCTGGTCTGTCGGTTGACCTTGAAACGTTGGCGCGCAAGACATCAACGGGCCCAGTGCCGCGAGTCCCGATTCATATTGGAACAGCCGAATCGATCCAAAACCATTCTTAGTGATGCGCCTGTTTTTGGGTGTGACAGGTTGCGCAGCGCTTCGAAAATTTCTGTCCGCAATAAATGTGGCAATATTGGCTTGGGGTGTCCAAACTTATTGTCACATATAGTGGTACCAGTCGAAGACGTCAACGGCACTGTGACAATACGTAAGTTGATGTGTTTCAAATCATCCATAAACGTGCAATCTGACTGATATATTGCGATGTGAGTTCGGGCCGGTGGATGTGGATACGCTGTGTGTTCGTGATAACATGTCCGCGGCTTCAGAGACATGACAGATATCTGTTGATAACTAGGCCATAGAATCAAGCTGTTGGGTTTCTCGAGGTGAACGTCTATTGGAGTGATTCCAAAAAGTGTACACAAGAAGCTTGTGATCCGTAAAAATGATAAAATCATGGCCCTCGAGTGCGTAGCAAAAATAGCGCCCATCCCTAGATAGAGCTAAAAATTCGCGACCGAAGCTGCTGTATTACGCTTCATTCTCGCTGAGGCGTTGAGAGAGGAGTGCAGTCAGCCGCCATTCCTCTAGAATTGTTTGTTGCAGTATTGTACCTATGGCTGTGTCTGATGTATCCAAGGTGATGCTGAACGGTGTATCCGGTTGTTGGTAGTGCAACATGACTGCAGAGGTGAGTGCCTCCTTTACGGTAGCGAAAGCCGAAGTGGCTTCGAAAGTTGAGTGCAGGGTACTTTTATTGCCCTGAAGCAAATCAGTCTGAGGCTGCATAGGCTTGGTGCATTTGAGGGTAGATCGACAACAGTAGTTCACGAGTTTATTGAAACGGCGGAGCTTGGGGACCGTATCGGGAAACAGACAAGATTGAATAACCTTGACCTTAGAGTCGAGCGGTTTAATCCCTCCTGCTGAGATGCTATGGCCTAAAAAAATTAGAGAGACTCATCCGAGTTCGGACGTAGTTCCATTGATATTAAGGCCGTATGACGCCAGACGTAGAAAAAACGTCCGCATGTGGATGATATGCTCTTTCGGGCAAGAGTCAGCCATGAGGATGTCATCTATGTATTCATAAACAAAGTCTGATCCACGGGTGACTTAATTAATGAGACGTTGGAACGTATATACAGCATTATGGAGACCGAAAGGCGTGCGTGGAAATTCGGTTAGACCAAATGGATTAGTGGTAGCTGTATCGGGTGTATTCTCCTGTGCTATGAGTATCTGGTAGTAGGCATGGACGATGTCGTTTTTGTTGAAGATTGTTTTGCCTGTAAGCCTGCTGGTTAAATCATGGAGGTGCGCACAAGGTGCCTATCTGGAACAGTGACACCGTTGAATCCACGGCAGTCTGCGCAACGGTGTCAGTCGCCTTCTGCCTTCTTTAACACCATGTGCAGAATAGATTCCCACGGACTATCAAAAGGGCGAATTATACCCTTTCTTCAACACGTGTTGAAATTCAGAACAGACGATGCATAGTTTGTCTGGTGCAAGTCTTCGTGGTCGCTGAAAAAGTGATGAGTCTTTTTTCTTGATGTGATGCACCACGTCCGTAACGACGGCAGGTAGCTCATTTGTTGGACGGGTCAATTATGTGAATTCACACAGCACAGCCCGGTATATATCATTACTGCTTGGTTCACCGAGCAGCCGGCTAGAAATTGACGGCGAGAAAGTGGTCACTATGGTGGATATACTTGTGGTGACCTCCGTCGAAAACTAATCGAATATGCTTCAGGAAGTCCATGCCAGTGATGACATCCAGTATGTACACAACGCCGCAGGTCCACTTCTAGCGTGATGAAGCGTGTACCGAATACTGCAATACCCCAAATACTGCCTATTGGAATTCCTCTGACAGTCCGGATCTGAGAGGGTGTCGAACGAGGCATGTGCTCTTTTCTACACCGTGCGACACTAACTTGAGCGCCGGTGTCTACTAGAAAACGCAACCTGAAATTCCTACCGGGTATAGAAAATGGTCGACCAGGAGTAGGATTGCCAACAATAGTTGTCGCCATTATTTGCTGGCGGTTGCATTTCTCGAAACGGTTGAGAAGGTGTACGGTCTAATGCATTTTCGTGCCTTGTTCTGGAATCTGTGATGATACTAACAGTATCCTGTTCCAAAACGCGACCTGGAATGGCTACGTTCTCAGAAAGTTGAATGAGATCGAAAAACTTTGATAACTTGGATTTCTAAACAAAGTTCTTTTACATATGCTGCTAACTCAGCGGTTATGCCTGCTGTATGTGTTTCCACCGGATGCATTTGGTTGGGGAGCTGGATCTTGCCAAATCAGCCAAGGAACTCGTTGAAATGAATGGGGAAATAACTGTCTGCACATAGTTGGACAATCTCTGCATCCAGATGTAGCGTGTGAGGTTGTTATGGATTCTATGATTTCGGCCCACATGTCTAAACTGGCGAAGCAAATGAAACGAGATAAGTTCGTCTAGCTGAAGATCGCTAAGGATCTGTTTAAGTAGCTTCTTTTTTGATACGAACACTCGCCCTAGGAATGTGCTCTTCAGTGTATCGTAACAGTTGCTCTCGGGAGATCAGATGGTTGAATCCTTGATGTAGTGTACGAGTGACATCGACAACGCGGTAACTAAGTATGTGAACTTGGAAGTCTGTTCAGTGACAGGCGCCTGCTGCGCCAGCCAGTACTCTGGGTCGGCTAGAACATAATAAGGGACAAGTCACTTCGGGTTCAGCAATTTGTATTGAACAACAGGATATGCGCTCGATACTCGTTCACCAACAATTTAAAACGTCTTTCCTGAAGTGCAGTCGAAACGTTACCCCAACGGGTATCGAACTAAAAGAACGCGTTTGAGTTTGAAAACAAACCGTATATTTCTAGCAAAGTTTGGAAATATTATAAGTAGTTAGTTCTGGCCTGCTCTGGGATCAACGGCAAAAACCAACCAGAGAAAGGAAGCGCGAGATGGGCACCAGCTCACTGGGCGGCACTCAGAAGCGTGTCAGCTGAGAAGTGTGCAGAGACTTCGAGTCCGTTAAACAACGTTCGGAAAGCTCCAAGCTGAACGATCTGAAACACTGGAATAGTAGAATAGTCGTCCGGAGAAGGGCAAGCAGTTGCTATGTACAATTGGTTGTACGACGGAAGAAAGTGGCGTTGAGTTTGTATCAGGTCTCCTATAACAGACGTATACAGAATTGTGCGTACAGAACAGACGAGCAAGACAGCGCAGTTGCAGCCGGGATCCTCAGAAAAGCCACATGTTCTTTGGTCACTACAACCCGGGGACTTTTGTATTCCCCTCTTTACAACACTGAAACAAGTTTAAACTTGGTGGCGTGTCTGTGTGCAGTCAGAATGTGTTGTTTGTTGCTCCGGGCACACCACGTGGTTTGCATCCTTCCACTGTTTCCTTCAATTTCAGTATGAGGTTGGATTGTTTTAA
>QNGE01008026.1:0-19375 GCA_008508345.1 Paragonimus westermani
ACTTGTTGGCCAAGCGTCTTTTGCGGACACAACAGTATGGTGTTCAGTACCAGATATCACATGCAGGTGACACGATCCAACCTATTTGCATCAATACATTTTCAGGGTTTGAGGGAACGAACCTGCTCAATTCTCAAGATCGAATCCCCGCCCTCTGCTCTGAGCTTCCGGCTACTTACTCGCCTAACCGAACAGACCGTCGTAGTATTCTTCTCCTTGGCTGACAGTTATATATGAGTGATGGTTAGGAAGTTAGTGACAAAAAAATATGGGAAAGGACAAAATGAATGAATGCGTGATTAGCACCACTTTGGTACTCAATCCTAATCGGACTGGATTAGTGGGGCGGGAACAAATTAGTTCACATGTTGGAAAACCGTGTTTGGCCATCCGGACTTGTGGGCTCAGAAGCAGTTCGTTCAAACACTGAGACTGTCTTAGCCAAACGCCACCTCTCAAACTGTGAAAGGTCTTGTCCTCGTCCCACAGACTCAGTCCGATTAGCACTGACCATCGAAGACCTATTTTTGTTTGTGGTTCTAACTACAGCGGAGTGTTGTCAATCAGTCATAAAATCACCTTATCCAATCCTTAGGCTTTAGTCAATTACTTTCTAATCGTCCGGTAGCTTGATACAACTTTACTCGACAATGAAAAGAATTAACCAAAAACAGACGGTTTGCTGAAACTTTATTTTTATGGTTGCTGCTCGAAGTGTTATACTCAATGAGTTAACCTCTTGAATCTAGTCCCAATAAGGCTCGCCATCTAAACCACAAAACATCTTGATACCTGTTGTACGGAAAAACCGAAATTGTCCACTAACTTTTTATGACAATAAAACGAAGACAATTTCCGTTCCATTTACTTTTCTGGCTATTCACACTTCTTAATGTGCTATCAGGCTGTGATTCCAATGTATACGGACACCACCCCTTACGCGAACCGTTGGAGGGGATCGTTAACAGACCGTCTATCAGTAGTAAAGGCTTCTCCCACACTTCAAGTTAGCCCGACCTATCGACTACTAAGTCGTAAGTCACAACACCTACTCGATACGAAGTTTGTGCGGTAGGAAATGAGATTTTAAATGGTCGAGTAATTAACTCAACACTCGAAAATTGTGTGCACGCTTGACCAGTCATACATTGGATTGGGTTATCAATTGTCAATTTGTGAGGTCTGTGGGAACGTCAACATACTTTTGTGTTGCTGGTGTAGCAATGGGTAGTCCATTGGACATATTTTTAAGAATGATTGAAATAAAACTATCTGATGCTTGTGCCGGCCTCTGTAGACCATATATAGATGATATTTTGACTTTTACCCCCCAATATTCGTTTTGTTTCATTCATAAACCTTTTTAATTCCGCTCATCACAACCACTGCGTTACTCATGAAGAGGAAGCAAACAACAGTCTATCGTTTCTGGGCATTTCACTCACTAGACGACAGGATGGCTCACTACAACACTCAATGCATCGTAAGGCCACTTGGAGCGGTCGGTATTTGCAGCTTTCTTTTTTTGTGCCAATTATAAACAATGTCTGGTACGAGCCCTGATTCGTCGGGCCCGAGAGATCTGCTCCGATAAGTGTTTGCAAGAGAGAGTTTGAAGAAATGCTGTTCACAAACGGATATCCTGAGAAACTCATAGATATTCACGGCCGGAAAAGACTGACCAAGACTGTCATCAGTACGGTTCCAAAGAAGCAGGCTTTTTGAACCTACCTTTCAAAAGCGATCACATCACAACTGACGTAATTCAACAAATACAGCCTGCCCTAACTCGTACATATCCTGCGGATGAATTGCGGTTGCTACTCACAACTAGGGAAGTCGCCCAGCTTATTCATAATCGTGACCCACCGAAATGTTCCGTCTCACATGTAACCTATCAGTTCACTTGCAGTTGTGGTGACGTCCATATCGGCAGAACAGATCGGTAAGTCTGACAAAGAATGGCTGAACATACGTCTAAGTGTTTGGTGCACGCCATGACGCAATAGGCAATGGTAACAGAGCGACTGAGACGAAATCCGACCTCATCCATTGCAAAGCACATCATGGAAACAGGTCGCGTTTTTGATCCCGCCAACTCGTTTCAAGTATTGTTGCGCAATCGGAATCCGGAGTTGCTTGCGTTCTCCAAGGCAATGTTAATCAATATTTACCGTCCTGCCTTGTGTGTGCATAAACTTTCCACTCACGCAGTTTGTTTGCCTTGGAACTGACGACAGTTTGTTTCATGTAAACCCAATCGTCGATTGCTGCTACTGTTGTTATCCACACGTCCTATATATTCTAATGCTTTACGTTTTTGATTGAAAAGAGTAGATGAAATGTTAACATCTCACGATATATGTCTTCTATCGTTAGTGGAGAACGTCAACAAGCACAATTCAGCATGAATTGGCAGGGGAGGGGCGCGTGATCGGAATATACAAATGTGTTCCTACAAAACCCACAGCTATGGACAAACTCAAGTCATGTATAGCTGATAACTATGTAGTTTATCTGAGGCCAGTCCCGATTAGAAGAGCGGGCACCAAGCTTGCTTATCAAAGAGATCGGCGCAGATGTACTAATCGTCCACCATTTCCTGAGATAGTCGACGTTCGCCAGAAGTTATCACTTAGGAGCGATTAGATATCAGCCAGACAACTGACCTTTACGTTCATAACCCCCGGTTAAAGCACTAATATCGGAGCTACGTATCGACCGTGGAAGAGTGATCAAGTCTTCATGAAAGGTATCCTCAACACTTTCACTACTGCAGTTTCAATCGACAGAGGAATAAACATACACCAGGAACAGAGGGCAGATTACTTGGAGTATGAGGCAGGGTGTGAATAGAACTTGCCAAACGGACGGAATCAACACAGCATTGATCACTGCGCTTAAAGATATGCCCACCTCAGCTCGACAGGTAACGACGGTTAGGGAGTCACCGATATACAACGGACGACATCAGTATCGTCAATTCAATCTACGGACTGTTACCTGGAACATAGCAAACGTCTTGTTTTACTTTTCCTGGCATCCGAGTTAGTGTGACCTGTGGGCCCATCCATCACAGAGTGCCCACGGTAAAAACGTCCACAGTAAGTGATAGTGTGGACCTAGTCAACGGATTAAAGAGCTTAGAAATTTACACTGTTGATACGTCTAAGAAGTAGAAACAGGAGGGTTTAATGGGAACAAAGACATGGTAGTTAGCTGCCTAGTTTTTGAAAGTTATCTAGGCATCATCGAAAGTTAGGAATAGAGAGGGTGTAGGAGATAAACCGGAAGGGACAGTTCGCAGTGAAGTATCCTCATTAACTCACTCTACTGAATGAAGTAGGTAAGACGATCGGGTTTATACTATGAAACTGTTGCTGGGACCATTTGTGGTTGGATGTAGGATGTGGTATTGCTGGAACGTTCAAACGTGAAAGGGACAACGAATACGATTCTAAGACAACGCCTACACTATACGGCAACGGTTACATAGCATTAGGATGAAGTAAATTCCATTTTCTGAAACAAATTAAAATGTACACTCTAATTTCCAAACTAGGGAACAAAGTGATTGCAGTTTGTTTAAATCTATCTGTTGCCTTACCTGGTATAAAAAGCGCTGCGTTACTTTAGCACCGACTAGTTTATCCTAACGGGTAAACAAGGCAGGTAAGCTATCTCGGCACATCAATGTCTGGTCTCTTCAGACAACTGGTTCCAAACCCGTAACAATACTGGTTGACAACTACTAATCACTGCCAATTTCCTAGCTTGATCTAGACTTACCTCTGAAAGGCCGGAATTGGGAGACGTATCTTTTGAGAACACGGGAAAGTTCGTGACTGTGGACGCATTCTTTGTGTTCTCCTGACCCGGGTGGGAATCACTCAGGGACGATGATTCTGAAGCCGAAGTAACAACGAACGTAGTGGGATGAATGGCTGAAGGAAGTGTAACCGATAATGAATTATGAAAGCAATTACTCTATGGGGTTGAAATGAGTCAGCGGTAAGGACGTCAACCGCTAAAGTCAACCTCAAGAGTTTCACCAAGCTTAGTTCTTGTTTCGACGTTAAGCTAACTTGAGGAGGTTCGGGCGTGGCGGTGTGCTCAAAACGATGGAAAACAGTCTTGGAGACTGTGCCAGTGTTAGACAAAGAGTTTCAAGAATAGTAGCCAGAATGGTACGCTCTAGCCTATATCACTTGAGGCGGTGGGAAGAGTAACGACTTTCGAATGTACAGAGTATTCGCAATCACTGCCGTCTCATTCGGCCCGCCTATTCGTATGAAAGATGTTTACCGTTTCTCCACCGTTGACAGTCGGTATTAGTGTGCAATCGTCTGTATTCCGTTTACACCTCTATTTGAAGACCGACATCAACAGGCTAGTGAGTTATTGGAAATGGCAACATAAATAGTCCCAGCGCCACGGTTATTGACTTTGAAATGTTACTCGTACATTATCTCATTGCTTGAGATGCGGAACGTGGGTCAACCGAAAAAAACGGCACGACAGACCAAAAAATGACTTTACACTCTGACTCACTGCGGCTCGCATACAACTGGGTTAGGATTCGGTGAAGTTATCGGTGAAAATGGTGTCAGATCAGGGTCCGAATCGATGGTATTAATGTGGTAAATTTGTAACTGCGAAGTTTACGAGCTTGCGCAGTTGTCTACCCCGTGCCAGGTACGGTACACAAAAATGAGTTTTTCGATCGCGGAGCGGTCAGTCGGTCAATCCACCGGGATTCAGTAGGAGCACCACTGCTCCTGCACATGGTAGCTAAATGCATTGTTCCACCAGGCAGTCTTAAAACAGTCAACTTTATGTTGTGAATACATCGACAACCGCTCGAAGAAAAACCAGGTGTACACATGTAAAACGGAGTTAAATCAATCCGACCGAATGGCAATCAACTGGATAAATTGTGCTTTATATCTTTTGAGAGGAGAGTGTGACAATAATCTATGTCACTTTCAAATGAGCTCTCAACACGTGCGCCACCATCATGAGCCTTACCAACTAGGGTAACATGACAGTGAATAGTCAAGTTACCCATATATGCGTTAGCTAGACTTGTTAACAACTATTCACGTAAATTCACGAACATAAACGGAAATGGCGACAAGTGCGGTTACACGACATAACATCGTCAAAAATACAAAAGACTGACGGCAAAACTATTCAACAGTGTGAAGAATCATGAAATAGACGTTAGTTCTTACGGTTGAGGTTGGCAGAGTCCGTCGTGGGCACCGGTGGTGCAGGCGTCTCGTTAGGGGTATCCGCAGCGGTGGTCTTAGCCAACAAGTCACGCACTCTAGTTTCCCGTAATCGAGCCATGGCATCTCCCAGCCCGGCGCTGATGAGATAGCTGATAGGTAAAGAGTATAAAACGGCAACTAATTTGACCACTCAACAGAAATTATCAACGCACATAGCTGATGTGCACGAAGTGGTATTACCGCGTCTATTTGTTTTCAGTCATAAGGAACATATACGGCACGGATACTGTCAGGCTAATCAAAACTGGGTGGAAGTGATGACTTGTTGGACAATATTTTGAGTATTCTTAAGTAAGAGGGAAACCTACTAAGTACAAATCGATCATTCACAAACGCTCACCACTTTCGCATTCCAACAGACTTTTAGCTAGCCCCTTTCGAAAAAACACCACATTGGAGAAAGTCTGTCGGTAGAGTTCATGCTTAATATGAATTCAATGAAAATGTTGAACACGAGTGTCTCATGACAGTGTGGCCGGAGCTCAAATCCCGGCCGTGGCAAAGGTGTGCACTACTGACGAAGGCTAACAGGAACGAAACTCGAGCACAGTGCTTTTCTTCGAAAAATGCTGGCTGGAAAGCCTATGAGAATGCGAAGGCTGCAGCCCATTATGAGTAACGTTTAACTTATATTAACCGAAACCCCCCGCCACTTACGAGAAGCATCGAGATAGAGCATGGCTCGAAAAGTAGGTCAATGCAGTTCAGGCTGAAAGACCATAACGAGACCTGCTGGTTCAGAGTTGAAGATTCAATGGCAGTGATAGATAAACAAATTAGTGCTGTTAAATTTGACGGGCACTTCCAACTACAAACGTTTATCAGTTGGTTTAGCAAGCCTGAGTACGAAGCAAGCGCCAAAAGGGATTCACACAGTGAGCGAGATGGACCACTCACGATGGGCAGATTACCAGGACCCATGAAACTTAACGTAACGTAACTAATCAATGGTTGTGTGTGAAATAAAATCAGAATAGTTGCTGTGTGCAGGCATATATATTTAACAAGATCATACGAATTGGCGAACGTGTCAAGTGTGTGGGCAGCGAATTTGAGAATTTGTCTTAAACAATGAGACTCGAGTCAGCGCGTAGCTATACCGATGAGGTTACAAGCACGCGTTCAGTGTTACTCGCTGCTGCCTTACAGTACAACCACTTCTATGAGAAAACGGTACAGCATAAAAATGAATACATCACAAACTCAAGTAAAATGATAACTCAAATGTGAACGTCTAATATTCAACATGAACATTAAGACCCTGCTGACCACAGTTTGGCTCACATTTGACGTCTGTTGTAAACATTGACGATAGTGTGGGTAAATGACAACAGATAATAGATTCAATATGCTGTCGGTTCCACAATTTCCGATCAACAGAACGACAACTCACTTAACTTACTCTTTTAAACGCACACGTTCCTCTCGCCAACGAATGCCTTCTACATCAACTTGAGAGGTTGCTTTATTAGGATCATCCCCGAGCTCATCCACAGCACCATTAATTGAGGATAATACGACCTTCGTTTCATACGGATACTTTAATTCGAAATTCTTGGCTCTTTCTTGTAAGAGTGCATATTCAAGCATTTTGATTCGTCGAACAAGATCAACTTTTAAATTTTCCTGTCCCTTACATTCGCCTTGTAGGAAGGCAATACGGGCCTAACAAAATGTGATTAAAAACTAGAATACAGACCTGTAGCTCAGCCCTTTCAACCGCCCACTCTGAACGTTCCATATCCATCTTCGCCCACTGATCCTGCAAATATTCCAATATACCTGTCAGTGTGTAACAACCCATTGGATTGGAAGTCGGAGATTGTTGATGGACGAACTCTTCCGCTTCTTTTTCCGATTCATTGGAGGTTGTTTGAGCTAACAGGCAGGTGTCCATTCACTCTTACGCGTTACACGTCGCGGTGGTTTCTATATTAAACCTCAGTTATCTGGAACAAAAATAAACCACGTTTAGGACTCAGTCGGTGAGGCATTATGGGATATAAATAATACAGTTGATTGGCGTTTGAACTGGATGCAACGTAACAACGACACCACATAATTACTTTAAAACCTGGGGTCTGTAGAACGAGTCGTATACAACAGCATGTAAGTCCTTCACAGTCGGAGGACCAACTGTTACCTAAGTTGGTAGGCCGTGGTCTTGTCTGATGCTGCACCCAATAGGAGAGAGCGACGTTTCTGGTTAACACGAATCATTAAACGCGATGCAACTGTCCGTCTTTCTGGTCTTGCAATGTACAAAACTATACGGTAAGCTTCATGTATACAAACATTTTACATCTGGTCGGTAGCTTCAGGAGTTAAACTGAAAAGATAAGTAGGATGACAATGGTAATTAGTGTTGGGTATTGCATGCCTACAGTGTTTTCAACGTAACAAACTGAGCGGTTATAGCTGGATACACACGAATTTAAGCCGGACAACAGTGGAAGCAAATCAGCTGGGCAAACAGCATGATCAAAGCGCACAACGTAGCAGTTAAGCATCAGCGTAAAAAATGATACACTGCTGTCGATGACGCTGGAAAACGCATAGCCGTTACAGGAACCTTCCACTTAATCGATGATCGGATTTTTTTAAAGATACTACGGATGAGGGCAACTGTTTTCTACGATGTTAACAGTAACCCGGACTAATCAGGTAGTGGAATAAATGCTGCCGCTGTTTGGGGGATTTTCTGTGAGGCAAGGAAAATCAATTGGAAGAATCAGTGAAAAGTAATAAAACCAGATTGTGCATGCCATCTTATTGTCATTTTCACCTTTGTTTTTGTTACGGGTACACTGTCCATGAAAAGTAGTCTTCCTCATTGAAACATGATAGAAAGTCGATACCAGTGTCACTCCCTTCCCTATCAGCATCCATGTCGGTAGCAGTGCCGATTTCACAAAGTTGCATTTTCTCACATTGACTAGGAAATGTTCGATAACGTCTTCCTGCTTCTCAGCAAGAGAATTCAGTGTCGAGTGGAACAAACAAGATACTCCGAAGTAACTCACGTTGATCCGTGGTCACGACAGATCGAATGAGTGATCATTTCAGTAGTCGGCTGTGAAAGTACATTATATGGATTTGAAAATGGTGAAGAAAAATGAAGATAAGCGGAGAGCAACTTTCTGTGGATGTTGCCGAATATAATACGACAAGCATCTTCGACCCCAAGGCCTGTACAGCTTCATCCAGCAAACAAATTACAAATCAAGGGCTACTGTCATCAACCAATCCGTCCATTATACTCAGCAAGCACCACTGTCACAGTTGATGACATAACTATTAAAACCATTCCTACTGTGTTACTATGATTCTGACAAGTCCCAACATTTTATTATACGGCTTCCGTTAATCACATATTTGGTATGCTGCTGTTTACGTTACATATACATACATATATCATCATCATCATCATCAAAACAGCTATGAGCCTGACCAAAAGGTACTGTGGCTCGGGACGCCGCTCACCTCAACAGTGACGTGGAATATCCTAGAAGGAAAGAGTACTACGAAGGACAAGAAAGATTGAAGAAGACTAAATGGTAGAACTAGAAATGGTATGGATACAGGTACGCCATTGACTGCGACACACCGCCATCTCGGATAGCGTCTCTAACCAACGGTTTGAGTGATCACGAGGACCCCATCCAGGCAGGCGATGCCTGCCCACTTTGCTCAATGGAGCAGTCAAAGTCTTCATATTTCCTGACCACGTTGTTGCTTGACCACCACGCGGTTTAACCCAATCGCTAGTGCCCTCAGTATATAATGCCCGGTACGGTAAACGCTCAGCTGGCATACGGAGCACGTGACCCAACCATCGCAAGCTGTGCAACGTAACTACTTGACCAATTGATCGCGCATATATATATTTACCGGCGTTGTTAACCTCCAGATTGTGAGTAACATTTGCGCCAACAGACGCCTGATTGATAAACTGTGGAGATCGCGGACGAAGATGCGCCTGGACTCCGACTCTAATTATGTCCTATGTTCTCAAAAGTATCAAGACCATGGTGAACCTAATCTAAAGAAGATGAGCATGATGCCATATTTCTCTAGTTGCTTTGGATATATGAGAAACCTGCGAATCCCAACATAAATTCTTGCGCTCAAGAGGCAATTTTTACATCCAGCGAACGCAAGTGCAGTTTGTAACAACGGTTACGCCACTGTATTACACAGTTCACAGCACAAGGTGATCGAGAAGAATTTCGTTGCACAGTATTCGTTTCGGGCAATCTGTATAGAGCAATCCAACATAGGTAACACTTGACAACCCACGACTACTCGAGAAATGCATGACTTCGAGAAAATAAATTTAGCCCTCTCAGCAGGTGGAATGACAAAAATTCTTTCACCACCCATTACGCACTTAAGCGAAACTCGTAGGGGCGCATTCCATTACAGACAGTACCATTCTGTCAAGATCCAACGACCACTCGAGTTCCCTGTACGGTCCAAGCTGTGGCGTGATGTACAGCGCCACTAGTGAGTAGTATGACACGAGTCGGACGCGCAGAAGCTAAGTGCGGTTCTCAAAGCCAGGATGACGAAAAACTAGAACTGACGATTGAGAACGTGTATACGAACTGTACGGCACGCATCAACAAAAAGACTGACGGCGCACTATTATCGACGTTCGTGAGTAGATCAGTTGTGCAAAACAGTGCACATGTTCGCGGTCGTGTATTTTCACATCCATTGTGGTTGATACTTACAGATAAACAACTTTCCACATCAAGCACAACAGCTGATGCCGTGACAAACCGACCACTAACCGTAGCCGCTTGCAAGTCCTCAACGGGCTGAGATGGCCAGAATCAAGGCTGACTATAAGGAGCTGGCCGCCCTGCGGACGCTGATGAAGATCAAAGCGAGGGCGATACTAGGCGTAGCACGAAAAAGCCCCGAGAAAATAGAGTGAGCAGCTGCGAAGGAGGCACTGGTGGCTGCGTTTGACAGCCCAGATGACGTGCACTCAAGACGTCCAAACGTCCCTACGGGCGACAGTCAACAGCCGACTGCGCTGCACACGTTGCTAGAGGCGTTCGTTAAACTGCAAGTGATATGATCACCAGTCTATTCATCAACATCCGGTGTCAAAATCAATTTACATCATCAGACAAAGACTACCTGGTATGCCCGAAAAATCAGGTCACTTGAGTGCCGTGGATAAAAGCTGTATCTTCTCATGATTTTACCAATCACCATGTGGTAGTGGTTTCACATCTGAACGCAGAACTCGAGGAGTGACAGTAAGTGCATCGGGTATGGGACAAATAAACATGTGGGTGTCAGAGTTCAGGTACAATGCTCGTGAATCTTTCACTTGAGAGTTCTTTTGAAGCGGAAATCTGGGCCGTTGACTCCTACGTTTCGACCGTTCGTTGAATATCCGCGATGCCTCCTTATTCCAGCCAATTTCGTCTACATGACAGTCTCCAAACAGTTATCTGTATTTGTCATCAAAGAATAGTAGTTCCCATTACACAGCTAACCGATACAAACTATCCAAGTCATTCGGCATCGAATTTATAACTGGGCGCTAAATGAAAAACACGGCACTAGCGAACAGATGTTAAATGAAATTTACGTGACGTCGTAAATGTTGTTTATAAGGTGGTATAATATACATACGAACAACACCGTTTGTTTTCCTGATAATGGGCAGGGCCTACGCGGGTTGACTGATTAAAGCATCCCAGATTCATGTAACCGGTGCCTTTCTCTGTCCACGGTGGGCTGTGCGGCATACGGAACTAGGCGCCGTAGGTGGAAGATGGGTCTGGAGATTTGGAATCTGCAATCAGTACCCGCTCATCCTAATGTGCCTAATCGGTTGGGGTTTAGAATATTTAGTAAGGATATTCGTTGGAATTACCGGTAATCACCGACGTAACAGAAAGAGAACTAGATAACGCTAACTCAGCAAAGAATTCAGCAGTGTTTACTGAGTGTTCCTTTAAGCCATCTGTGTACCATCATCATTTTCAGCTCTCAATCGCACCTGTGAGCATTATGACTTGCACTGCTAGTGATTCTGATAACGGTACACGAAGTGGCAATGTACTGCAGTGTCTATTAATATGCATTGTTATAATATTTTGTGTTATTTTTTTCATCCTTGGGTTGGTAATCGATTTACGTTTTCCTTTTCAGTTGTCATACGCCAATTGTTAGATGAATAAAGCCTATCATACGGGCCTCCTACTCTTCTCTTTCTGACTCGAGATTGATCGTTTGTGCCGTCGAATCTGATTATTCATAACATGCATCATCTGACAGATTTCTTACATCTTCTTCGTTTTGTCCTTTGGGCCATTCTACTATTATCAGGTGAATAAAACTTAACTCATGGGCAACAGATCTCAAGTCACATTGTCATCTGCCCGTTGATTGATAACAGAACAATTTATTAACATATCAATGTCCTGCGACTGGAAAGTTTCGGCGTTGGTCAAGGCTGAACATCTCCAAAACGGTAGACTTATTGGCACCGTACATTTACTGGCTTCCTTACCGTACGAACCCGGTAAACTTGATAGTGAACTGTTTTCTCGTCTGTTTATAAGTATATTGCAGTTTTTGTGAATTCCAAAGGCACCATTTCAACATTTGAGAAAAAGTGTAAAAATCTTCAAACGAAGTTTTTGAGGGTTGTCTTCTGATAACATGCAAATAAGCAACCGGGCGGAACTTCAGCCCATTATTTCAAGAACTGACATTGTTCACCAAAGATTGTAGACTCAGACCTGTCAATATTGACCAAAATCAAAATTACTCAGATCGAAAAGCAGAATGAAATCTAATAGTGTATGTCAGCGACTCCCGCACGATAAAGCATTAGGCTTAAAATCTGCTTCTGGACAGGTTCGGTGTTTTGAAATGGCCTAGCAGTAGTTCCATTCCTTGCCGTGCTCCGCTTTAGCTTCAAATTCCAATGCATTTTCCGAGTGTCATTCGCCTTCTGAAACCCCTGAGGAAAACGGACGGTGGCTACCAATAGCAGACACTAGTTTTGTGACAACGATAGACGCATATTTCGAATGTTTCGCGAGAGACGCAGCATTTAAAGCATGCGGTAAAGGAAGCAAGTACCAAGAGATGTGTCAGATTACAGTAAACCAGCTGATAAACCAGCTTTTTTCTACAGCTGTTACAGCAGCTCCGTTCTGTGTGCTGAACGCTGTTATCGAAACAGCGTGAAATACCTTGGCAGGCATGAATAGGTACTGAAAACCACATTCTGATTTTTGTCGTCCGAAAATATCAGTGGAAAATTTAAAATAACAACAGAACGGTCGTCGTTGAACCAACACCGCACTAAAGAGATTGGAAACTACGCACGAGATAAACAAACAGGGACGCCGGAAAATGCAGTCGGATGATGCCAACACTGCTCCATTTTATGAACTACCAAATATACACAAGAATGGTGTCCCACTACGACCAAATGTATCTCTGAAGGGCACACCGACAAATAATCTGGCCAAAGATCTATTCAAGCGACTACGTTATCTCATTGACAGGTCAGGACATTCCATCGGCAATGCTCTGCCATTCTTGGTTAAACTGAAGAATATCGCGATAGGGGGAGACGAGATGGTGGTTTCGTTCGATGACACACCGACCTGGCCAAAAACATTGCAGACTGCTAAAGGCAAAACCCCGGTCTAATGGGTCCTTAGAATCGGGAATCATACGCAATCTCATGAAGCTATGTCTGTCAACATACTTCAAATCCAACGATAAAATCTAGGAACAACTTAAAGGAACTCCAATAGGGTCACCCATATCCATATTCATATCCATATTCATATTTACAATGCAGAGGTTAGAAAATATCGTGCTGCCAAGGATCAAACCCAAACTGTGGGCATGACACGCCGACGATAAACTCGTAATTCCTAAGCGCGTGATGACAAAAGACAAATACGGACTGTTCAATGACATTTTCAACGATATTAAATTTACCATGGACAGTGAAACCGACAACCAGTTGCCATTTTTGGGTGTGCTAATCAGCCGCAAACCTGGTGGAACACTGGAGACCTCAGTTTATCGAAAACACACGCGGACCGACTTCTCAGTTTTCACAGCAACCACCTTGACTGTCACAAAAGGATATCCACAAAGTTTACCCAGATGGAGTTTTCTGCAAAGAGAAAACTTTACGGAACCATCGATGAAGCGATTTGTGATACCATACATCAAAATCGTACCGGCGATGACTGCAAGCCTCCTGAAACCGCAATGTACCATGCTAGCGCATAAGCCAACGGTGACATTACGAAGAGTACTATCGAAACCAAAGGAACAGCCTAAATTCGCCGATAGAAGGGACGTTATACAAAAAAATTGTCACATTTCGTTTCTACATCGTATTCTCCTCTTCCATATCCTACTGATTCCCCCACATATATCATTATTCTAATCGACCATTCCGTTCGTTATATTACAGAACAAATGCCTCATTTTCTGGTTGATTAAAGCCTACCTATCCGGCGTTGTGTTTTCACTCTCTCGGTCACTCTTCTCGGATCTATTCGTTACACAAATCTGATGCAACGAGTGCGGACAACATTACATCGGCCAAACAGGAGGGAAATAACCAACGCGAATTCATGAACACCAACTGACCATTAAGAGACACGATCAAGTTTCATTTATCTCCGTCCACGAGGATCAAACGGGACACACCTTCAACCCGGGTACTGTAGAAATTCCTACTTAAGCAAACACCAAACATGCGGGAGAATTTCTCGAGGCTTGGTATTCATCAGCTGGGTTAATAATCAAGCACATTCAGCTGGACAATATCTATGAACCAATGCAAACCAAGAAATCAAGGTGTGAACGCCGTCAAACTCAAATGCCGACAAGCCCGAACGGAGCAACTTGAACGTATTGCACTAATGATCAAAACGGGACAATAAATAGTCAATCGGATTGAATTCCACAAGCGAAGAAGTAACCCATCCAGTCAAAGCATAAGGACCAACCAATCAGATTCGGGATTGCAAATCTAAAAACAACAGGAAGCAGCCGATCAGACTCCAGGTCAAAGGTTTACTAGGTTTAGGGAATAACAAATCGAGTCTCAGGTCAAAGTTCAAACGTAACACAAACAGGCCAGAGGCCAAAACAACAGAAAGTGACCAATCAGAATTCATGTCAAGAGATGAACTCACTCCGGTATGTAAGTGCAGGTATATATCACACTTCATGAAACCTCACGCTCAAACCTATAAGCCGAAACAATTACGCACTGATGATGCCACCTCCTTCGGTGATGGAACGTTTGTAACCTACGTGTCAAGCTCGGCGAACGTCCCAATACCCCAAAAGGAAGTGTCATCACTGTTCGAGGAAAAGCCGGGAAAGCGGGACCCTGAAAGACTACAGTCGCTCCACGAAGTATGATTACCACGAGACACCAAATCACAGGAAGATGTGGGCTTATTCGCTTTTCTGACCAAATTTACCCGCTGGTCAAAAGCGCGATGTCAGCCTATTAGTTGAGTCACTATAAAACGACCTAGAGACGGTGATTATCGGTGTTGACCACTAATCACCATCAGTCGTAGAGCGTAATGCTTCAGACATAACTAAGGTTGCTATCCTACCATAGGATGCAGGGCCCGTGGCCCTCTTCTTCAGAATATTACCATCGAGCGAACGAAGTTATTCTCCCAACCAGGAAGCTTATGGTTTGGTTGAGACCATCAGAAAGCGGAAGCATTATTTATTAGGAATACATCCGCGGCTGATTACTAATTAGAACCTTACTGCTTTCACGTGTGACGTTCGGCACCATGGAAAGATTAGGAATGACGAAATTCGCCCGTATCGACTCGGTATTAGTGTCACGTATTGTCCAGGCAAAGAAAACCAAGTCGCCGATGCACTATCCTGCACACATTACGTATCACCAGCGCACTGAAGGAGCTACACGATTTTTTGTTATTCAGGTATCGTTCGGATGTTACATTTTCATACGCTCCCAAAACTTACTCTGTTTGCTGGGGAGGTGAACTCTATCAGTTCGCCCATAGTACTATTCGTAGAGAAATCAGGACGTGCCTTGCAATCGTCTGAAATTTGTACGGCTAGGTGCCTTACATTCTGTACGTATTCGCTAGTGCACAGCAATCGACGAAACCTCAGAGAAACGGATATTTTCTTGCGACCGAAAATTAACTTTTGACGTTTCTTCACTGTTCACCGTTCCGGAGCCGGTAGCAATGCGGAGTCGTTCAAGACCAAACAAATCACTCACACACACCCTAGTTGATGGGGTCAAGTTACTGGAGTGAAATGCTCGTCATGCTCACGTCCCCCTCTTCAATGAAAAGGAGAGGGAGTGGCAAATCGTTATCCAGCTCCAAAAGAGTAGTTTGCGCGTTTACCCCATTGTATATGCTGTAATGACAATAGAAGTTGATTCTTTTATTGAAGCACAGGCCTCGAATAAGCTAGAAGTTGATGTGATATTCGAACTACGGACCGACGCGGTCGGATCAGAGGTCGAAACTACGGAAGATTTTCGTGAGCGTCACGACGAAAGTACGGACAAAGTAGATGTAAACATCACTAACAGAAAAACAACGAACTAGTCCATACAATCTGAGACACCCATCTGTAAAAAAATTAACCTTTAGAACTTTCCTTGAATGTCACCATCAGTCGTTGTGCTTATTACTGAAAACATATCGTAAGCAGCCATTTTAGATGTTGTCATCATCAATCCTCATGTCTATTCACAACACATTTCCTGTTAAACATTCTGTGCAAATCAAGGCAGTCGAGGGAAATGTTATAAACCATCTATACACATCACCAACTGGTGACGTTTCTACTTCACCTTCTCTTTTCAGTTGTCAGATGAATATAAGACCAAATTCGTCGGCAAAAAGTCCCAATTTACGCTTAGTCGTCAGCTCGTTTGTTGAGTGAAATTATGGACGGAATAATAAGTATAAATGAGGTGAGAAGAGCAATGGAGAGGAGGTAGAGGGGGATAAGTGGGGAAAACAATGGAGCTTAAGGAAAGAGGAAAAGAGTCAACAAAACTGAGGATAAGGGATGGCCATCGACAACGAAATGCTGCCATGCCCGCGGAAAGTATCGTTGCGAGCTCTCCAACTAGGTAGATGGCACCTATCACTTGTTCGGTATGGCTGTCAAGGCATTCATGACTGGTGACTACGTCATCATATGGTCACCTCACAGCTTCTCAAAGCAACTGCATTGTGCAACGTACAGCGTGGCATACAGAGTACCTGACCCAACTGGTGAGAAATGTGTGTAGAGTGTGCCACAGCGGCTCAAAGAATTCAAAAGGCACTGTCGATGATTAAAACGCAGTACCTATCAGGAAAGTGGAAATACTGGTTCCATTTTATCGTACCTTCGTAAGTTTGCACTTAGAATATCGTGTACAAGCTTGACCATCTAAGCTAAAGAAAGATGTGCAACACCTGGTGAATTCGAGAGATGCGGAATATGGGTTACGCTAACAGAATAGGCAATAATGGGCTGTTTCCACCACATCCCACCAGTCACCGACCCTGTGAGTCGCGAGATCCCCAGCCTGGAAAGCTAACCCTACTTACAGCGGCCAATCCCTTCATGAAGGATTTCATTTCTCTATGCCAGGTCATCAACGAACCACCTCACAACTTACGCCAAGTCGGTCGTAGCGTTCACAAAGTGTTCGATGTCGTAGACTACTGGCTGGCATCCCTAGTACATGACCTAACCATCTAAGTCCGTACAAACGCAATGATCGGACGAAAGAATCCGTGTGGAAATCGCTACCAGATGCCCACTTCCTAACCTCCTCGTTGCTCACTCGTTATCACCCGATGCGAGCGATCGAACGCAGACATCGGTGGTGAAATACCTCAAGTCGGTTCACGTGTTCTACCTTGAGTAGCCATGTTTCACTGCTGTAAAACAATACAACTCTCTATCACCTTATATACGCCTATGAAAAATACCTCTCTGTCGCCAGAGGTGTCCCAGACTGGCGAATGCCGCCCTAGCCTCAGAGATACGCGCGTCTGTTTCATTCCACACACTGCCGCCAATGCTGATGCAGTTCCCAAGATAAACAAACCGGTCAACAACCCTCATAACTTCATTATCTAACATGAGCTGTACGTAATCCTGGCTGTCTTATGGAAGCACTTTGTATTTTAAGGCTGCAAAGCACATTTCGAAGTATTCGACAGTGCAAAATAGCGTCTGACATTGTTGCCTGAAAGTTGTCAAACAGCAACATTNCGCGAGATCCCCAGCCTGGAAAGCTAACCCTACTTACAGCGGCCAATCCCTTCATGAAGGATTTCATTTCTCTATGCCAGGTCATCAACGAACCACCTCACAACTTACGCCAAGTCGGTCGTAGCGTTCACAAAGTGTTCGATGTCGTAGACTACTGGCTGGCATCCCTAGTACATGACCTAACCATCTAAGTCCGTACAAACGCAATGATCGGACGAAAGAATCCGTGTGGAAATCGCTACCAGATGCCCACTTCCTAACCTCCTCGTTGCTCACTCGTTATCACCCGATGCGAGCGATCGAACGCAGACATCGGTGGTGAAATACCTCAAGTCGGTTCACGTGTTCTACCTTGAGTAGCCATGTTTCACTGCTGTAAAACAATACAACTCTCTATCACCTTATATACGCCTATGAAAAATACCTCTCTGTCGCCAGAGGTGTCCCAGACTGGCGAATGCCGCCCTAGCCTCAGAGATACGCGCGTCTGTTTCATTCCACACACTGCCGCCAATGCTGATGCAGTTCCCAAGATAAACAAACCGGTCAACAACCCTCATAACTTCATTATCTAACATGAGCTGTACGTAATCCTGGCTGTCTTATGGAAGCACTTTGTATTTTAAGGCTGCAAAGCACATTTCGAAGTATTCGACAGTGCAAAATAGCGTCTGACATTGTTGCCTGAAAGTTGTCAAACAGCAACATTCTGTCGTCAGCACAATTAAGATCAGTCAGTCTATCATCAGTTAAGAGGTCCACACGGACATCTTGAGTGCCACAGACAGTCCTCCGTTGTTTTGTCGATGAGAAAAGTAAACAAAAATGGTTCAAGTGGATAGTCTTGACGTACGTCGCTGCTGGCGCTGGATCTGTCAGACAGTTCGCCTCAAACCCTAACCTAAGCTGAAGTATGGGAATAAAGCGCCGACAGTATGTTCACACACTTGATCGGTACATCCCTGCGTTAAAGTGACTCTAAAAGTGTAGATCGATCCACAGATTCAAGCGCACATCATACGGCACTTGTTGCCCGGCGAAACACTTGACGCTTTTCCAGAGTTTGGCGAAGAGTATCAATTCGATCGATACACCTTCACCTAGGACGAAATTTTGTCTCTTTTCTAATTATTATTATCATCATCATCATCATCATCATCACAACAGCTATGAGCCTGACCAGAAGTTACTGTGGCTAGGGCTACCACTTATCTCAACAGTGACGTAGAATACCCTAGAAAAGCTGTCACTAAGAAGGTTAAAAACCAACAAAAGACTAAACGGGAAAAGTGTAAGTCTTATTACTGTAGATACGCCATTGATTACGGTACAGTGCCATCTCCCAGAGCGCTTTTAACTAGTGATTTGAGTGGTCACAAAGACCCAAGCTAAGAAGGCGCCACTTACCCACTTTTCTCAACGGAACCGTAATGTTTATTGACCACTTCATTACTTGATCGCCAAGCAGTTTTACCTGAGTGTTGCTGGTCTAGGTATATTGCGCCCGGTACGCTAAACGATCAGATGACGTGCGGAGTGTGTGGCCCAGACAACGCAGGCTATACAACGCGATTAGTCGACCATTCGTTCACGTATACCGAGAGCTCCGGAATACGCGCCAGCGAGTTGCCGAACCGCTTACGCGATCAGTCCACTTATTGTGGGCTGACTGGAGGAGACAACTATGGAGGAACACAGCATTTCTGCTGAAATCTTTCTTGCGAGAAGCCCAGGCTTACGAACCACACAGCAAAGCAGAAAGTACACAAGCAGTA